>VXAC01007457.1:1340000-1524035 GCA_013399225.1 Rhipidura dahli | reverse complement strand
TTTTTTTTTTTTTTTCAGTATGGAATGAAAAAACCCAAAGCACAGAGCCCAAACAGAATTTACTGAAATCTCTGGCTTATTTTGCCTTTTCTACTCCAGTAGTGTAAAAACCCTATTCAAGAAAAAGACACAAAAGGAGTCAAAATTCCTTTTGTAGCCAGTAGAACTACAATACAAATAAAGAATGCCAGCAACAAAAAATCCTCCAAGAGTTTGAAAAGTGTCTTGAAGCAAAGCAAACAATGTTCCAGCTCAAATTCCCATTAAAAATGTCTATTGCAATTTTAACATGTCAACTACATCCACAAATCTCATGTGATTGCTTCCACTTAACAGCATGAAACCCAGCAAGCAGAATTCCAGCACATTACAGCACTTGAGCATATGCTTATATTTACTTCTAGACAACAGCAGACTAATGAAAAATTGAAATTAAATATGTGCCTAGGAGCTTTCATTAATCCAATGATTAAGAGTTTAAGTAAAACTCAACTCCTTAAGAATATTTATACAAAACACAATCTTCACTGTTGTACAGAAAGAAAAAAATGTTCCCTATGGATTTTCCTTAATTTACCATAAGCAATGGGGATTTTAGCCACCATTATTTTGCTACATTAATAAATGACAACTGACAAGTACCTAGTATTTTTCTAGTGAAACTTTATAATAACAGACAACATAAAAAATAGTTGGAAGATAAAAAGTCAAGCCCTCTAGCAGGGGAAAGTTTGCAAAACAAAGAAGAGAAATGTTAACTATTGTTTTCTTATTCTCATTGCTCTTGACATTATATCAGGGATTTAAATATAAGTGTTACCTTTCTGAAAGATATTCTTAGATTCCCATGAGATATATGTATACGTCTCCTCAAAAATTACTATATTTCAAAAGCCTACTTTAGTAGTTATTAAGCCAAAAGACTTAATGTGGAATGCTTTAAAAAAGGACTAATTCTACCATGAAGCAGGAAATTGCAAAGAATCTCAAGATGCTGCAGCTATGGCAGATAAAAGAAAATGTAATACAATTTTTTTTTTTGCTCTTATTGTTGTAGCTGCCACATTTTTTCTTCTCTCTGCCACCATTCAACAAGCTGTCTCAAAAAATCCTAATAGACTTTGGTAATGAGACATATTTCATATATACCTAATTGAAGATCTTGGCCTAATCATTTGCCATGCCATACATATGCATTTTAAAGGAAGTGAAAGTAACTGGGTCTCTTATTCAGTACAGAAGAAATGCAAATGGATTACATAATCTATTTCTGTAATACATGTATTTTGAGCCAATAAAATGACCTTTTAAAATTACTGGGATGCGTGAAAATGCCATTTACTGTAATAGGAATCAGCAAAAGAAGGTGAACTGTAGGTGAGGCTTAACACTTAAATTTTCAGAATCTAGGCAAAATTTAAAGTGTGTGCTGTGAATATTTAACCATTTTTAGGAAACACATACAGTACATGTGCATCATGTAAAAGTGTTAAGTTTTGTTGCCTTCACGTTTAAACTAGCTTTGTTTTACATTTTAACACTTTCTTAATAATTCAACATTTATTTCTAATCAGAAACAGAAGTAAATGCCTGATTTTAGAAGAGATCTGTGAAATTATAATTTATTAACACTACCCATATACAAACAGTTTAAAAAGCCACTGACTCAAATATCTTACAGTTTAAAACACAATTCAAATGGACACTTAGAGGCCATTTTCTGATAGATGTTTCACTAAATTGTAATATTAAAATTAATTTTACAAGAAAAGTGTAGATACGAGGTGTTCGAAAACAGCATTTGCTTCTGTCACACTTTCCACTTCTCTTGAGAATCTGATGAACTTTCCAAGGGTCAAATTTTACAGCTGAGGGATTTTAGAATTGAAGTTGTTGTCACTTGGGTTGTTGGTGAAATTTATTACCCTAGGACTTTTTATTTCCTCAAATTATTACAATAGAAGACATTCTTCCAATCTGACTTAGAACTAATGATGAAGTCCTGCTCAGTAAGTACTAGTTAAGTGAGCAACTGGATTTTTAAAAATTCTCATAACTGTATAACCCACTAGAAGAAGAAAAAAAATCAACAGTATTGAGCAGAAATTGCAGAGTGAAAATATTAAAGAATCATTGCATCGTCTTCAAAGTGAGCATGTCCAAAGTTATCAACTGAATCTTAAGAATCTAGCTGAAAGAAATCAAGATTTTCCTCATTTACAGAAGGTAAATGAACAGAAATGCACAGAAATAAGTATTGAAGGCAACCAGCCTTCTGTTAGTTTTCCCTGTCATTACATGATGACAGTAAGACCTGACAAGGAAAACTAAGAAATTTTTAAAATTCAACTTCACTGGAGGACAACAAATAGTAGTGTTTTTAACTGTAGCAACAGGATTCTGTGCAATGCCTGTGAAAAGTCAAGATCTGTTCCTATACATGGCTGCCTTAGGAATTAACCATGGCCTGCATTTCACCAGCATATCACTTAAGGCCAAAAGATGGGTACTTTGATCTCCTTTACCTTCCAAGGAGTCACGCTGACTCTTTTACATTATTTAATATGCCTTCATACATCTGTGTGTGGAGTGCCTCCAAATCACAATGAGATTGACAATGGAAGTTTCATAGATTTCAAGTCTTGAAAGGACCATATTAACAATTTTGTCTGACTCTCTGCATAAGGCAGGACATTATTTTTACCAAGCAATTTCCAAAAGAAGCACGTGACTTCAGGGTGAGCTAGACAATATCTTCTGGAAAATAATCAGTTACTGTTTCAAGTGTGAAAGATTCTACCTTTATTCCCAGGAAAATGCCTTCATTTTTAGCTCCCATCACCAATCATTTCTAATGACAGATTGTTTTTGTTTTTCAGCTGTTTTGTTACATTATGTTATGTTAGGTTATGTTACATTATGAGACATTACAAGGTCATTTTGTCTGCTTAAGAGCCCTGAGGAAAGGCTGAGATATTTGGGTTTTTTTTTAATAATTTCATAGGCACTCATCTATAAGGATTCAGCCTCTTTTTAATCTTTGACTAGAATTCTTTATACAGAAATCATTTGGTGACAATTCATTCTTCTCTTAATTACTGCTTCTCTCTTGCCTTTGGAAAAACTTTCAAATTTTTTAATTTTTTTATTATTATCTTGGATAATATTAGCATCTCTCTAACAAAGTGCATGCAGAAAAGGCTCAAAAAGTCATTTTGATGTAATAACAAAATGTTAGTAATGAAAGAAATGGTGTGAACATACTAGATCTTGCTGATATTCTTTGCACTTACATTCCACACACATGCTTAAAATTACTCATACTTAGATCAACATAATGAAAAAATAATCTGGTCCAAGTTTTTCAGAGCAAATGAAGCCATCTGAGTGACCCTAGAATGACAGCAACAGAAGAAAAAAAGGTACCAGCAAGCTGTAGACATCTTAGTCTTTTAAACAGCAAGATGTTATTAATAACACTACTGCTGTTTTACAAAAACAAAGAAAGAAGCCCAATCCAGAAATTTGCTCAAAATCAGGGTGTAACAAACAGATGATGGAGACACTAATTTGATCAATATGTTGATGACACCATGTACACCTCAATCTAAAAGCTGTTTCATTTTGTAAAGTTTTGTTGCAATATCTATGATGTATTTGGAAATTACTTTTTTGCCATCAAAATTCTACTGTAAAAATCTTCACTACAGTACAATATTGTTCACCAATATAAGCCTTTTTACATATATATAAACTTCATCTCAATTTGAAGATCTTTTCTGTTTTAGAAAGGGTGAAATAGGCAAATCCTTGCTGTGACACACTAATCCTAAGATTCACTGAGAAAATATCACAGTAGGCTGCTGAGTAGACCTGTGGCCACAAAAGCATGACAAAGAAATGCAAACAGATTCTAGAAATGCTGCTAAATCAGTCAAAATAATACATATTTTCAATGACGTTTCTTGAGCTGCATTGAAATGTACGTTCTTGTTTGAAAGCAAAACTGAGACCTGGCAAATTGAATTCCTTAATCAATGGATCTGTAAGAAGCTATTTATTAATGTAGCGTTCAGATGCAGAGCGATAGATATTTAAAGTGGTGAATTGGATGGAATGAGCAACAGATCTTGTATTGACTTTCTGAACAAAGGAAATCTCATTGAGAATTCATAATTATTCAAAATGTATAATTGCTATCAGACATTAAATTTTAAATAAAAGAGGAAATAAATTATTCATATACCAAAATCACTAAAAACTGAAAAGAACAACCATAGTTCAATAAAAAAGGCCATCAAACAATTCCCATGTTAGTGCTCCATGGTCAAATATAAATAAATGTTGCATGTTCCTTAGGCCAACAAAAACCCAAAAACAATGTCCATCTTATTGTCAGAGTTGCAAATTAGGTAACTAATTAACACAATTTCTAACTTACCCATTAATTTTCATATAGTAGGGATATTGACAGAGTTGTCAGATGAATTCTGGAGCTGATCTTCACACCAGAGTACTAATGCTGGCTTATGGCACTTTCTCAGAGCTGCAAATGATAGAAGGAAAACAAAGACTGAAACTTACTTAGGTCAATGTCTCAGAAAAAAAGGAAAGAAGACCAGGTTAGTGGAAAGGAATGAGACCTCATATTTCAATTTCTACCCCTAGGATTATCTCTTTCTTTTCCAGACACATTTTCCCATAAATATTCACCATGCTGTCTTTTTCACTCTGTCCAAATGAGATGCTTTCCTCCAGATCTCCTTGCTCCGACTCAGAGTCCTCACTGCACCACTCAAAACACCATGTGTGACTCATTAAGTGTGGTTAGGGGAATCAAGCCTCCTCAGGATGAGGAGGACCCTGAACATTGACTTTTGGGATACTTTTGGCATCACAGTGTGCTGGGAAATGTGATTTCTTTTCTCTGTTAGGTATGTAACCACAGCAGAAGGAAGGCTGGGCAGCCTGAGTCCTGCATGAAGTGTCCTTTGTTTCTGCTCTCAATTCCCATGCAGACAACAGAGATGTGAGGTACAGCTTGAGTTCCTGTGGTGGATGCCAGATGTCTTCACAGATTCCCTCTTCCTTCCGTTGTCTTCAAGAGGATATGTCAGGTCTACTGAGGCCAGAGGTGTGAGCACACTGTCATTATTTCATTGCAAAAAGTATTTGGATGGATTTTAATGACAATTTTCTTCTTTTGAGAGGATAAATGCTAAAAGCTTAAAAAATCCAAGTAGTTGAATAAATAGCCTGGTTTTCTGTCTGAGCATAATGGCACTGAGAATGTGGCCCATATGGCCATACAACTTTTTTTTTCCCCCAGAGACCACAATGACTTCTTGATAGGATTGAAACTATTTTTCAAACAAACTGTACTTACTTGTGTTGTTGTAAAAAATGTCATTATATAGTAAAGGTAATAAAAAATACTTGCATTTAACAGAAAAAAACACTTAGGAAGTTATTTTTTAGTGAAGGTTAATTAGGCTTCTCACTAACAACTATGAAGATTTTCGGCTCAGTGCGTGCATGTCTGTCTTCTTAAGATGTCGGACAATAATTCTGGGATTTTTCAGTATATTGAGCAAGCTGAATTCTCTGCAAATTCTAGGGGGAAAATATACTCATTTCAGATGATAGAAGAGTTTTCAGAAACTGAGTTTTTTCTGCAGAAATAGGAGGTTTTTATTTCTCCAATTATGAAATGCTACAGTTGCACTTTACACTAAAATGGGGGGGTTTATTCTCAAAGAACTTGTCAGGGTTCTTCTGTTTGCAGTCTATTTGCAATACTCATTATAATTTTTCCTTGGTACTGAAAATATGTTTAACAATGTTTTGCGTGCACAAGTCAAAGAAGGGTAATTATTTATCAGCCAATGTATTGTAAATTGTTTCATTTATGCCATGAGACAGATCATTTGCAATATAGCAATTATTATGCCTTGTTGAAAGGTGTAACTATAATTTACCCTGTGTTTAAAATATTGCTTTCATCCCTAAAAAATGCAAAATTGGAAATAAAAATCATACTTGAAGAAGCTGCTTTTCCTTTCAGGAAATTGGGTCAAATTTCCTCTAACTAAAGCATTTTATTGTATCAACTATTTCCTCAGATATGCCATTCACCTGCGTACAGCCTGACAATTCAACAACTTATATATTCTTTGCAAATCTTACATTTGAAACTGGTGTCCAGTTATTTGGAAAATATACTATATTATAGATAAATTGCAGTAGGAATGGTCAACATGGCTGCTGGGGAAATCTGTTTGATGGGATCTTTCTTTACTGAGCTGTCTCAATTTTGATCTAATAAGTCTCATATTAACCTCCCACAAATTCTATAAACCTCAGTTTCCTGCAAAGTGTCTGAGGATGAGCTAAGGTTTCACGGGTTGTCTTTTGCATTTGCTTGTTTGTTTTATTTTTAATGATTTATTAACACATTTACTCATATGTCTCACAAGGATCTGATTTTTTATCCAATGTATGTTAAAAAAATTGGATTACTTAAAAGAAAGAAAGAATCAAAATTGTTGAACTGAAAGAGACAAACATTATTGAAAGCTCTCAAAATTTTCTGAAGGAGACAGCAAATACATGGTAATTTCACCATCAAGGAAACATGTAAATTTTAACATTTTCCTGTCTAGATTTCAGACAACAGAATGCCTTTGGGACAGTCAGTCTATATGCAGAGAGTTGTCTGCTACAGGTATTCCCAGCTTCTCAGAAAAAATCCAAAGATAACATTCACAACACCGGAATGAGCAAAATTAATATGTTTCTCTTATAAGGCAATAAAATCCCCCACTACACCCTCTCAACTACAACTTAAATAATACCACCATTATGAGCAGTAGATAATTGCGTCTGTTTTTAACTAGCAAGACCAACCTCCACAAATCCTAGATTGTTGAGACCAAGTGGAAAAGTCTGGAGTGGCTGACTTACCGCTGATGGAAGAGTCAGGGACTGTTATCTAAGGTCAGGGAGTTCTTAAACAGCACACACTGATATCTTTTAAGATTTGTTACTATTTAAGATGATAAAATGAACATATACACAAATGTCAAACTACTGATAATATTACTGAAGATTAATTGTTAATTAATTGTCCTTTTCATTTAGCCTCCCTTAGAACCAAATCCACATTAACAAAAGTTACTAAGGAGAGAAATAAAATTTTCACACAGTAAAATTTTCACCACCTCTTCTCACCCTTTCAAACTGTCTTCTGATGACATTTTCACCATATCATGCCTCTTGTACCTCTTGCTCGTAGCCAGATATACATCCATGGAGTTTCAGACGCTTAATGGAATTTATATCATAAATAGAAAAAAAAAAACCTTTGAGATTTAATGAGATCATTACTACTTGTCAAGAGATTTTTATAGTAGATCAAGTCTGACATCAATAAAAGTCTAAAAGATAATAAAGCAAAAATGCTTTCAGGATATATTCAAACTTTTAGCAAAGCTGAATGCTTTTTTTTCCCCAGTATTTTCAGTAGTGCTTGTTGTGTATGAAAATACTCTCTTATTTCTGTGTCCAAAATTGTAGACAGTGTCATTAAGTTTGACCCATGAGGATCTCCTAAGGTTGCAGAAGAAATTCTTGTCTACTGTGTTTGCAATGATATCCTTCATTTTAATTTCAATAACTTAAGCCTCCATATTGACATTATGTTGTTTCAGATTATAGTACTATTAATAAATTGATATCAAGAATTCTTTGTGATGCCTTTTCCTGGTCTTAAAATCAAGAATCAAACACACTTAGAAGGGAAAAAAGGGATTTTACCTTTATATTTATTTAAGGATCCTTAGGTGCACCATGTCCAGGTCAAATATGCACCTCAATCCCCCACCCCCAATAGATCTGGTATACATTATAGGTAACATTATAGGTGTTACTAATTAGCACATCTATCAAAGATTCCCCAGTGAGGAGCTCAAGTGAGCCCTGCTCCCCGAGGAACCTTCCCCTGGGTGGTTCTGTCTTAGTTTACAAAATGTGTTCTGGAGAGGACCTTGGTCTTTGGCATTTCTAAGATGTTTAGTCTCTTAATTTAACAAAATAAGTCTAAGAATGTAGACTAAAAAACCACTAATAATTCAAAAAGCTATAAAAATTTACATAAAATGGGTATAAAAGAAAAAGCAAAAAATCATCATAGTATCACTTGTGCCTACACCTATTTCTGTAATGAAATGCTTCCATATATCAAACTGAATATTAAGTTTTACTGAAGGACCCCACTTTTCATAAAGAAACATTCTTATGAAACAAAAATTCCCAGAATGTTTCTTTATTGTGCTATATAGTAATTGCATCACATAAAAATTAGATTAAGTGGCATTATCAAGACCTGCTACACAGTGAGGTCATCTGTATGTGCCAGTCCTGGCAGATGGTCTGTCTTAAAGATGTGAGTGGAACTCCACAGCCTTCCTTGCACAAAGATTCCCGTGCTTTAATCTTGCTGATCATTAGATTTTTCCCCTCTATGTTTCATTAACTCAGTCTTTCTCGCTTCATCTGAAGACACTGTTCAGAAGGAGTGCAGATATTTTCTCTTTTCAACATTACTTAGAATACCTGAAGACAGTTATCACTTTCCTTTTATGTCCTTGCTGCAGTTTAAATAGATAATCCCATTCATTCAATCTTTTCTCTTGAATAACTTTTTTCAGTAGTCATCATTCTCTTTGTTTGCCACTATAATCTCTCCAGCTGGTACACATTTTAACTCTCATGCAACATACAAATATTAGCATAAAATCTTTGCCTTGTGTTTGCCCTGTACCTCCCAGGCTTCTTTTGAAACTTGTGAGCCAGCTGTTCCCATCCTGGTTTCATCTTGCTAATTATTTCTGCCTAAGTGCTGTACCTTGTATTTCATCCAATTTTTAGGCCATTTCTCCCATTTGTCAAGATAGTTTTGAACTTTAATCCTGCCCCATCCTTGGGATGTCTCTCAGTTTCATGACATCTGCAAATTTAATAAGCATCTTTTCCATTTCAATTCAATTTCAGTTCAATTTGTTAATAAAAACATTGAACAGAACTAGACCCTTGACAGAATCCTGTGTATTCCCACCTGACCCTTCCTTCTTTTTTGACAGTGAAATATTGCTAAGGACTCCATGGGTACTGTTAGCAAAGCTGTCTAACACCCACCTGGTAGTTTTCATCTGGACTATGACTCCAAAATTTTCTTATGAGATTGTCACAAGAGACAATTTCAAATGCCCTACAAAAGTCATTATATGACATCTATTGCTTTTCCCCTTTTCACAGTTCCTGCAGTTCTGTCATGGAAGGAAATTAGGAAGGTTTGATGTGATTTACTGTTGACAATTCAGTGCTGTCTGTTATTTATCTGCTTGTCTTGTTCTACATGCTTAGAGACAGGTTTGATTCCTTGGTAAAATCATTTTCCAGGAAGTGATATTAGACTAGAAGTTGTGTGATTCAGTGACTTCTGTGTTTCTTATGAGGAGTCACAAAATGTATTCTTCTTCAGGTCTTCCAACATTTTATCTATGCTTCCCAGTTTCACAGAGAGTAACCCTCAAATGCAAAGGCAGTTGTGTTTTGGCACATGGTACTTGTTGGCTGTTATGCCTTATCTTCCACCTCTAATCACACCCAGTGCAGAGTTTACCATTTTTATGGCAACAATAAAAAGTTACTATAGGTAACCAGAGGCTACCATTCCATTTTTCTGCTCTACTTTTTGTTGGAGACACCCTGAGAGATTATCACTTGCTTAGATTATGCCAGCAAGTCAGTTAAGTGATTATTATCTTTTATTTCTAACAAAATAAGCTGGGAGAGCTCATTTTCATCTTCAGTTGAAGCTCTTTAAGACAACCTGGCTCATTTGGCTAAAATGAGTTAGAAGACACATCACAATGTGAAGGAGAAAGTGATTAGCAGCTGGGAACAGGATTGGGGTCATTACCTCTGCAAGCAACACAGCTGGAGAGGCAAGAAGGCATGTGTTCTGGCTTCAATTTTCTTCTAGCTGAGAAAATCTAGCATTTCAAGAGATATTAACATTGAACACTGGACTTCTTCACAATCTTATTTTCCAAAACATCTTTTAGTCAGCTAATACATCCAGTTCTTTCTTTTTCCCTGCTGCTTGTATCTAATGAGCTATTGAAAGCAGAAGAAATTTCACAGCTTTTGCTTCTACTGAATAATGTTATTTTTTCTCATCTGTCTGCATCTCCAGTTCTCAAGACAATAAATTTCTTTAATTATATTCTCACACCTAGTACACTGAATTATTTTTGTAAATGTATGCAACTACCATTAGATATTCTTATGGCTTAAATGGACATCAATAAATGCATTAAGTACAAGTTTGCCTAAGTCAAGTACTTCTGGAATTTCACCAAAATAGAAGACTTCTAGTTTCCTTCAGCACCGGCAACCACAATCTCCTCTTTAGAAACTAATTTACCCGGTCACATTTTTTTTACTAATCCTATAATCTCCAGTTTTATTCATAATTTATGAGTAAAGCTCAAGGACATGTCTTTTAGGCATGATGCAGTGAAAGTTTTCCTGATGTGCATGGAAGACTCTGTGATGAGCTTAAAAAGGCTGGAGGCCAAAAACCAAGGCAGATCTATTTCTCTGACAAAAGCAAAGTGCTGTAGAAGTAATTTTTCAGTGACTCTTCCAACATCCTCATTTATCCTTAGATCCTATTCTCCCTGGCATTAATTGCAAGACTTTTGCTGAACTTCAAAGGGAAAAGAATCAGAATATCAAACAGGCAAAATCTCCCACAAACTGAAACTCTGCATAGGAGCAGCTCTAGCACAAATCATTGAGAAAATACTGAATACACTTATGTAAGCGTCAAAGTCAATAAAGAAAGAAATTTGATCCAGGAACAGCTTTTTGAGGAAAGGCATAGAGCACTTGAAATCAGAACCTGATGAGTAATTAAAGACATTATAAGCTGCAGTTCCTGATATATACTGGGGGGGTCCCTTTATTACAATGTCTCATTTATTTGACTAATCCTATAAATTTATACTCCATGGTGACAAGCACAGAAAATTCAGATATTGTTTAATCCTCTTTGTCTCATTCTAAATACAACTTTCATAGAGAACTGTGTTTCAGGAAAAGGCTTTCAGTGACGTTCAGGCAGCAGTAAGAGATTAAAAAAAATCCATTCTTGGCCAGTTCTTTTTACAGTGGTGGTTTCTATTCTCCAGTAGTTTTAACATATATTAAAAAAATACTGTATGAAAATACATGCAAGGGGCCCTTTACGTGTTGGGTGGTAACACTATTCTGAGGTTCCACTTAGACCTTTATGCTTGAGGATAGCCCTTCGCACAGCCCTATGTGAAAAGGACCTAAGCACAGCTTTGCAGTGATGTGTATGTGACAGTCATTTTTCACTAGAAATGTTGAGAATTCCCACATGTAAATCCATTCAAAAGAAGAAATATAGGCACAGCAATGCCTGACTTAGTGTGAAACCAGAAAATAAAGTTGTGGTAAATATTCTGGAGATGGAAAATTAGAAGCAGAAAAATTATTGTGTTATGGTTATTCCAGAAAGCACAAGTAGACGATTGGTTTGGGTTATGTATACAACCTAGGAAGACCTTTCCTTATCAGGTAAGTTTTCAAGTTATCTGGCCACCAGACCCCTGAAACTTTAGCACTTTCATTGTGATGCTTTCTTACATTCACACACCATTGTCAACTCTAATAATATCTAATAAATATAGTTAAGGTTATGAACTAAATCTAAGCTTTGTGAACTTAAGCTAAGCCAATTTTTGTGGTGCTGTTTTGTTGGCATGCAATCTAAATATTTCCCTTGGTTTTGGCTCCTGCTTTTAAACAGGATGATATTCAGACTAATTCTCATTTAGAAGATGTTTTCTTTAAGACTGGAAGGGCCAGCCAGCCATAGTCAGTGGAATCAGAGGTTAGCACAAGAGCTATTGATGTTGTATTTTCTTCACCTTGGTATAAAGATTTGTTTTGCATAAAGCTAATTCCCTACAATGGGTTCCTTCAGAAATATTTTGCCAAGGAATTAACTGCATGTATCATTAATGAAGTCAGTGTTTCTGCATCACTGTTCATAGAAAATATTCACACAAATAAAGCAATAAACCCAGGAGAATCTATCAGCAACAATGTGCCTAAGTACTCTTCTCCAGACAGTAAAACTATTAAAAATATTGTTGCCCTTCACAAATTTGCCTAAATTTTGTGGTTAGTTTTTCAGTGATTTTATCTTAATTTTCTATATATCTTAATCTTTAGAAGTACATTTTTCATGATGTGTACCTGGCTCAGACAGAAAGAAGCTGGAAATACTTGAAATGTTCAGTCTACTCAGAGAGTAACATGGGGAAAAATGGGTTTTGCACATTAACTTTCTGGTTGTTAAGCTTGTTTGTTTTCTTTAAGAAACTAGTGGAGCAATAAAACAAGTGATGAGCATCTGATTTTCACCATTCACAAGAAGAACAGGTCTTGGTTAATCAAGTCATGAGCCTTTGAGAAAGTCTCAGTTTATACCAAACAGTAAGTTTAAACTTTACAGCAAAGTTTAGCATACATTGAGCCTACTCCACTTGTTGACAGCTGTGGTGTATGAGTTCATGTTATGTGGAAAATCTTGCAGTAGGACACAAATCTTTTCTCCCTCTCTTACTCTCACCAGTTACAGAGATCTCATTCCTGACAATTGTCTTGCTTTCAGCCTATCTGTTTTCAGGGCTAAATTATTTGAAGAAGACCATTGCAGCCAGATTTCCTTTTAATACAAGGCAAATCCTTCCAGTACTCACCAGCTAATTGTGACTTTTTTCCTGTGGTAGAATTACCCAGGAACAGCTGCAATGCTTTAAACACATACCTTAATCTGAATATGTACAAATTTTAATTCTGAGTTCTTTTTCCACATCCTCAGGGACACATGGAGTTGTTGCACGCATGTGGATGCACTTAACATTGGCAGGAACCATCTGAACAACTGAGCCACAATAGTCTAGAATCTTAAGTGAATGTTGTTTTTCATTCCTCTGTGTCTCAGTTCCTTGCAAATGAGGCAGAGCTGATGCTGACCCTTTCATTTCAGGTTATGAAGATAAGTTCTTCATTAGTGCTTTGAAAAATACCAGGCGCTGTGGTGTGAACAACAAAGAAGCAACAAGAAATAAACCTGTAATTCTGGATGCAGAATTTTGTGCATCAGGGCCAACGCACTGAGAAATTCAGATAGCAGTACTATTTATTTGTTGACTCCCTTCTTAAAGACTATTAAAATATATAGGATTAAACTGCACAGGCATTTTCTTATTTTTTGAAGTGTGAATGATTGTTTCATTCTAGGAATGTTAGCCACAGCACATTAAAAATCTTTTTCAGTCAACTTACCTTTGCAAAAAAAGCAAGAGGCTGATAGGAGCTGTATCTTTACATTTTGTCCCAGCAAGGTGCTGGCACTAAGCCAGAGCCTGCACTGGGATTCAGGCACTCAGAGGCACTCCTTAGGATGTACTGAGGTTGTGAGAGCAGGGAACTGAACTCAACCACCTCAAAAGCCTCTTCCATGCTTTTGATATCAATCTAGACATAAGCACCTTTATCCACAAAGCAATAAGAAACTCAACAGTAGAAAAATATTTGCTTCTGATTTTGGATACAAGAAGCCAGGACTAATCAGTTTCTTCACACACAGAGCAGTTGCAAAAGATGGAGTTTTGCAAATGCCTTCACAGAGACAAGCTCAGTACATTCTTCTCTTGAACAGCTGCAGTGTAGTTTTATGATAAACAATAAAATCAAACCCTTGATGGCTAGTAAATTACTCTGAGGAGTTTTTATCTGATAGTTTTCTTATACTGGAACTGCTGCCTAACAGTAGCCAGTGCTGCAAACACAATTATTTCAAGGAACGTATTTTTCTTGGCCTCCCTGGAGAAATACAGTAAAAATTTCACTTTATCATTCCAGTTATCTTCATATGAGCTATAAGGAAGTAATTAACAAAAGCAGTTGCCAAGCAAGTATGGCAAACTTACAGAAATATGTGTGTCCCATTGTATACATCTGAACTGATAATTATGATGTCTTATTAGATGCATATTGACAATGAGCTTGGTGCTTTGCCGTTTATATTCTGCTGTTGCTAGGGCTGAAATGAATGCTAGACAACTGCAAGATTTCAGGAAAGAATAACTGTTGGGTTTTGCCTAGAAAATTGCCCAGGGCTAATTTTAACATGAAAAGCAATCAATAATTGCAAGAGGAAATCAGGAAGACCTCAGCAAGGTCCTATCTCACTCTTGTCTTGTCAATACAAAACCTACTATCCATGTGCTTAAAAAATCAAACAAGCAGTAGTTTTTGCTAGAAGTAGGATTTCTTGCCTATTAAAGCTGAGTTCTGTTGGAATAAATTATAAGAAGACACAAATAAAACTTTTGAGTTATTTTTATTCTTATCAGAAAGTATCCAAAGCATCATCATTCATCACCAGAACAGAGTGTAAAATGTATTACCTTCTCTAGGCGCATCCTGAGTAAAGTGAAGAGTAAATGAGACTACACTTTACAGATGTCCATTTCCTTCCATTTTTTACAAGTGTTGCAGTGCCAAGTCCATCAGTCTGAAATAAAGAACACTGCAAAGAGAATTCATGATTGCAGAAAAACTGAGTGCCAGAGAACTGAGATATTTCAGCAATGGAATGTAATGACTATTTATATCACCAGGTTTGGGAAAATTCAGAAATGTACTGGAACGATGCAAATCCATCTCTTTTTGTCTACTATGTGCATATGTATTTGCACACATAGAGACACATACTTCTGGTTGCAATAAAAGCTACCTAGGCTCTCTATATTTTTTTTTTCCACAACTGTTGACTAAAAACAAAAAAATGAAATAATTCAGGGATTACTTAAAGCAATTCAACTCCCACTTTCATTTGAACTTTAAGATGTCAGCATAGTCACTTACTTTTTCACCTTTGACTTCTTAAGTCCTATAGTTCTAGCTTCATGCAGACCCTTTCCTTGATGAAAATCCATCTGTTCTAGGAGTCAGCCTGTAACACAGTCATCTGGGCACTCTGCTAGAAATTCATTCCACCCCTGGAACAGCACTGGAGCCCAATTCTTGTACTTACTAAGCAGACATTTCTGGTAAAGGTCCCCACTCTATTAGGTAAAGCTTAAAGCAGACAGAGTCCTGAGTCAAAGTCTACCAGAGCATCTCTGGTAGAGTCCTTGTAGGATGGAAGAACAGAGAAGCCTGTTTCTGTTGCCCATGTTTCCATGCAGTATACATATTTGGCTTGAATTCAGACTTGACCTGTGCAAGTTTAGTCACATCAGGATTTTTTGGGGGACCTAAAATGTTGGCACTTTGGGTATCCCTACCTCTCAATCAAATCAGTTTTACTTCTTTTGACTGCTTCTACAAAGAAATTCCCATCGGTGCACCCATATCCCCTTGCTTGGTACTTCATGCTTTTAGGAGTTTTGTAAACTGTGGCACTGTACAGTTAATACTCAGAGAGGTCTCTCAGTCACAATGCCTTGCATATGGAGAGGCTGTCCAAACTAGATATTGGGAAGAGAAGGGTATAAGGAAAATGCAGTCTTTCTGTCAGACTTTAATGCCTGCTGAAGAAATACCCTGAGAAGTAAGTGTCTGCAAAACTGGGATTCACAGCCTGGCATTATCTTCATGCTGTGCAATTGCCACTGTAGCTCTGAGCACAGATACCTGAAGGCACTTATCAGTTTTTGGGTGCTAATTGTTGTACAGCCTCTCCATTCAGACTGGGACTGTGTCTAATCATCAACATGAAAATGCCAAGGGCTTTTAATCCCTCTAGTAGAGAGCACAGGATAAGAACTCCACTCCAACTTTTCCTTCTCTGTATCGCACAGATTTGGTAAATAGGTATGTTTATGTATCCTGCTTATGTAAACAAACCTTGTTTGTTGGAATCTGTGAGAAGCTGTTTTGAAGAGTTATTGATATATGTCTTATTTTCTGTCACCCTTTTTGGATTTAATTTCAAGCTTAGAACAATTTCCTTTTAAACTCTCACAATTCATCACATGCCCTTTGCTGTCTGAGCAGAGCTGAGCCCACCTGAGCACAAACCCTGAGCCTGCCATGCTTGACATGCAGCTCTAGACTCCATACTGCTAATGTCTTCTTAATGTGCTTCTACTTGGGCACACTTTGGAGCACTGCTGGTTCTGCACATTTTCTATATTGAGAAAAAAATAATTATGTTATTGCTTCAACTGAAATAGAAATATTAATTTTTTTATTTTATGTTCTCAGACATAATTTCTTAGTAAGCATACTCTCAACGAATTTAGAACATATTTTGAGAGGTTTTCTTTAAATGGTATCTCATTAAGTATCTCCTGAAGCTTTTTGTTAAACAGTGGTGTTTTTCTAGTATTTTTGTATTTGTATGTATGCAAACATATAGACACACTTCTTTTAAGCTGAAATAGATTTTAAGATGTTCCTGCAAGACATACACTGCCTTATGTATGTTTATTTCTTACTCCTTCTCCTACATCATATTTAACCCAGAAAGGACATATTTTACTTTAAAAACCATATCCAGAAAATTTACATTTATATATCTCTTCCTTTTAGCTATTTTCTTCATCACATGCCAGAAAATACTTTCAAAAAGTATTTTAGGCATTGCATACACAAAGCTGTCAACTAACTCTTTTTGGAGAGCAGCATCCACATATTTTTACAATCTGAGAGCGTCGGCTGCTGTGTTTAAAGAATTCATTCTCTGATCCCATCCAAGGAGATGAAAGAGAGGTGACGTAGGTAGTACTAGCAAGAAAAATACTTAGAGAGCAAAAAAAGATTAGATTAGATTAGATTAGATTAGATTAGATTAGATTAGATTCCATGCAGCGTGACTCCTATGAGGAGTGCCTGAGGGAGCTGGGGTTGTTCATCCTGGGAAAAGGAGGCTCAGGGGTGACCTTCTTGCTGTCTACAGCTCCCTGAAAGGAGGATGTAGCCAGGTGGGGGTCAGTCTCTTCACTCGGGTACCTGGTGACAGGGCAAGAGGAAATGGCCTCAATTTGTGCCAGCAGAGGTTCAGGTTGGACATCAGGAAGAATTTCTTCACTGAAAGGGTGAAAGCATTGGAAGAGGCTGACCAGGGAGGTGGTGGGGTCACCATCCCTGGAGGTGTTCAAGAAACAACTGGATGTGGCACTTATTGCTATGGATTAGTTAACAGGGTGGTGGCACTCTCAAAGGTTGGGCTCGATTACCATGGAGGTTCTTCCAAACCATAATGATTCTATGATAAAGCACTGAAGGAAGTGAGAAACACCCATAAGGTGTTTCCCATATAGGAAAGGAGGTGGGGGAAGAGAAAAGGAAAGGAAAACTCTAAAGAAAAAGAAATTCAGAAAAACATAAATCAAATTGAGAGGAATTTACTGAACAGTGTTGAACATTTTGCTAAAAAAAATAATTATTAAGAAAAAAATATTTATAAATTAGTCCTGCAGAAAATGTGACTAGTGAACAGGAATAGGGTAAAAAAAATGTTTGCAGGAGCTTTAGTAAAGGGTAGTGTTTGTGGCTGGTGTTTGAAATTGCAGTGAGCATGCTTTGTAAACTATTGGAAACTCTGAGTCCATGCTGCTCTGACTACATGTAGCACACACATGAAATGTGAATGCTTTCCCATATTAGATGAGAAAGGAGTGGCACCCCAGTCCAAGCCTGACTTGACATACCTCTAGGATAGCACATATCACCTTCACTTCCTCTTTGAAAAGGTGACAGTTATGCATTTCTGCCGTAGGAGCACTGTGGTCCAATTCTTTCTCTGCCTGTGAACAGACCTGCCAGGCATCTGGGCACAAAGGAAAGAATTCATTGTCCTTTTTTAAGCCAGTCAGGAGAAGTTAACTCCAAATTGGCTGATTGTCTTATCTCTGGCTTCAGGATGAACCTATCTAAGTGTCAGAATCTTAAGCTCTTGAGAGAACTATCGATTGAATCTTTACAGTCAAAAGTCTTTAAATCACTCAAAATGCAAGAGGGGTTTAGAGATTTCTCAGGTAAAAACTAGAGCTCTGTATTGCTCTGAAAGCTTTTTAAGTGCAACCTCAATTTCTGTTCAAAAAGGCTCTAAACCAGAATGTCCCAAAAATAATGTTTACTGGGCATTTTCATCTCCTATATTGTTTTGATATTAAACAATGTTGGGCACACCATGTAAATCATTAAGAATCTATCTACTGAATTCTGACATTGTTCATTAAACACATGATTTGTGTAATAGCACATCATTAATTATAGAGCTGCTGAATAATGAAAATAATACATTAACTGGATTACAGCAAAAGTAGGCAAATAGGATTAAGCAATTCCTGTAATAATTCAGCATAACTTTTCTGGAATCAAACACTATAGGCAAGTATTAAGAGTTTCCACATGTGAAATTATTAGCTCTTTCAATTTAACTCTGTCTTAGGCCTTTATGAAATGATGTTGTGCAAGACCAAATACAACAGAGCACTCCACTTTCACCATATGTATAATACTGATCTAGACTCTTATGATTAAAATCCTATTAAAATAAAATAGCTCTGCTTAATATACACAGACATATATATTTTGATAAATGATTCCTAGATATACTAAAAGCCTACTGAAAACTGCTTTGAAATTTTAATGTAGAAAAAGAATAACTTTTCCTACATATCAAAATGCCAGATTAATTTTTATTATATACAATAGTTAAATTCAAACATTTTAAGTAACTCACAGTAGTGTTTCTAGAAATTTTTTCTTTAACAACAATCACAACTAAGTGAATTTGTTTTAGAGTGGTAGGTAGAGTAGCAACCCCATTTCTTTTTTAATATGGAAAAAATTTTCAGGGGTTTTTTTGTCTAACTACACACGGCAAACTTTTATAACTAGAAAAATCCATTGCACTCTTCATGATACTAATTAAAAAAAGAAAAAAAAATGAGTATTTATTCAAAAAGTTGGTTGTATTAGTGGCCACGGAAAGATTAAGTTTGTGTTATGTATACCTTTAAAATTTGCTATGCATTTATTTTCAGGAGAAACTCTGCACCCTGGGAAAGTCTCAAGGGAAAGTAAATGACCACATCTCCCATTGCTTTTGCTCAAATGGTGCAATATTTGGCCAGATTCTCATGCAAGACTAAATAGTTGGATTGAACAGGTGGCAAGTGAGAGTTTGTCGCACTTTATTTATAGACACCACCAGAGTACACAGGCTTTTAATGTTTCACATGCTTCTCTCTGCTCTTCCCAAAGTATGCTACTGTTTGCTGTTTATGCCACAATTCCTTCTACATGGTCCTAATGTATTCTATAACGTTCTTTTGAGATGATGTTTGCTAACTGCAGCTGAGGATTTCCCAGCTGTAAGAGCTGAGGTGAAGTGCTTTATGAAGTACTTTGCAGTTTATGTCTATATAGGTCAATGCAAGCAGCCTTTCATGTTAACCAAACCCTCAGTCTTACAGGTTTTCTCTTCTTCCCAAAGACTTACACAATACAGCTAACGACTTTGAACTCAGTATATCTATATCAAAAGGATAATCCCACTTACTGAACCCTGAAGACAATTTCCTTGTGATTCTCTACGCCACAAATCTTATATCCTCTTTCTGCAACCCTGATCATACCAGATAAATGTTATGGTCCACTTTGAGAATTTTTAGCCATGTTTCTCCCATATTTTATTGCACCCTGTTGCTCCCACATTTTGTTCATTGAAGTTTGAGTGTTACTTGATTTGGATATGCACAGGATAAAACTTTTCATTTCAATAGTTCTCATAATAAGGCCTTTCCTTTTAGTTATGGTACAAGCCATCATTTTCAAAGATGAACCTCGTTTAATTTTTTTTTTCTTTTTGCAGTCAAAGATTGGAAATGGAAAGTCCTAATTGAAGTCCTAAAGAAGTGATGTAGGTGGCCTGTGATGTATAGTAGAGCTTCAGAATCAGCAAATGCAGGAGGAAACGTCAGATCTGGTCAGGTGGTCAGGTGGGAAATATAAAAATTAAAATGTGATACTGAAGGGGGAGCAGAGGCCAAGCAGGTGAAAAATTGCAACTAGTAATCAGTATGGGGGGATCATTTTTGGGAGATGTTTCTTGTTAGAACCTGGAAAACAGTAGAAAAATAGTTGTAGGTAAGTGAAAACACTGCAACAGTAGCATTTTGCTTGGCAGGGAGGCAGAACTGTGTGATCAGAGAGCTCCTGTCTGAGAAAATAGGGCTCCCAAGGGGATAAGAAAGCACTTTGTAATAAAGCAAAATTTGCCTAGAAGGTTTCTGCCTTATTCATTCCCAGAGCAGAAGGGAAGGGACACAAGAATAACTGACCACAGGACAGTCAGTTACACCATGCCAGGTGACCCAGAATAGCTTCACACATGAATGCTCGTAGTCTTCAGGTTATAGCAGGCACTGAGACTTTGTGACTTCAACCTCTCAGGCAGCAGAAGGTGTCTGAAATGTCTTCTTGGCAGAATTTAGGAGGAATGCAGGACAACCCTGCTGAGCTTGTTTAGATACCTGAGATGACCACAAGCGCAAAAGGCTTCAAGGAGATGTTCTGCAAAGGATTCAAGTCTGCGAAGACAGGATTCAAAAGGCCTAACTAGAGCCCTTTGAGATCCAAAACTGACATGTCCTGGGACTAATTATGTTGATTTTTTGACATATATTCCTTCTAATTCCCTGCTTCTTGATACATGAGTCCTGTATTAAGAATTCTTTAGACTCCTGCCAGGCATTCCCATACATATGGTGTTAAAACATAACCTATATGGAAACCTGAGGCACTGAAGCCCTTCCCCATCTCTAGGTGTAGGGTGGGTGAGTTCTTGAGGTGAACATGCTAAATACCTGATTGAGAAAATTGATTATGTGTCAGTAAAAAAGCTCAATAGAAGTTTAACAGAGCAGCCTTGATGAACTTCCAAGGCAGCCACCTTCAATTCCAGACATACCCAGCCATGTCTTTGTACTATCTAGCTGGTCAGCATGGACCTCCTAACCCTCAATGTCCTGACACATGTAAGATCCAGTCAAAAGCACTGTCTTCCATTGAATGCAAATTGACCTGGGAGTATGATTCAACTGTATGAACTTTGCTGTGGCCATGGGATGTTAACACTTGGATGTTACAGACCTGAGCATTGCATATCCTGAGAGTCTTTGCCTCTGTGTGTTGTCTAGCACAGGGTACTAAGAAGATGCACCAATTCATTTTTATGAGTTATTCAGATATTTCAATGAGGAGCACCACAGAAATACTAATGATGAAATTAATTATTCTACATGGATAGCAAAATTAGATGTGTTCAGCAAAGATGACATGCGCTCGCTCACTTAGCAGCAGTGAAAATACCAAATATTGATTAGCTGCTCATTAAACCTGCACCATTCATTCTGACAGATGCTTCTCTGAACTGAATCAGTCCTGCTCCTGACATTATTCATCCCATCATGGTGTAGTCATTTAATTGAGGTGCCTCTACTTTCCACTGTTTCTGAGGTCAGTGGGATGAAACAGACCACCTTGGGGACCATTCAGCTCCTGCAGTGGCAGAATCAGATGTAAAAGTTACTTGCCTCCTGACAGGCTATCAGCAGAATGTTGAATAACTACTCTTGAGTTTTAGGTATTTCAGTAAGTATCTAATTGAGGTAGACTGCATCAGGGCATATGTCACCGTGCAATTAAGGACTATAAGACAAAGGTACATTGAAAGACAGTTTAGATTACACTGAAAATCTCAATTCAGGCTTTTCTTAATTTTATGTTCTTCACTGTGTCACAGAAAATATTATTTTAATACTGCAGATTTCTATCATCAGTTTAGGGCTAATGTCAACTTTTCTGACTGTTTTATTTCATTGCTACCTTAGCAAGACAATCAGCAAAAAATCAAGATTAGCTTGACCAGCAAGCCAAAGAAGGTGATTCTCCTCCTCTACTCTGCCCTCATGACACCCTACCTGGAGTGCTGAGTCCATCTCTGGGGCTCCAAACACAAGAAGGACATACTGAAGAGAGTCAGCTGAGATCCACAAGATGAGAGAGGCAAGGAGCATCACTCCTATGGAGACAGGCTGAGAGAGTTGGGGTCGTTGAGACTGAAGACAAGAAGGCTCCAGGGAGACCTTTCTGCAGCCTTCCAGAATCTAAAGGGAGCTTACAAGAAAGCTGGAGAGGGACTTCTGACAAGTGCATGTAGTGATAGGACAAGATGTAATGGCCTTAATCTGAAGGAAGGTAGGTTTAGATTATGTATTAGAAAAAAATATTTCCTGTGAGTGATGAGGCTCTGAAACACACTGCCCAGTGAAACTGTGGATGCCCCATCCCTAGAGATCTTCAAGCAGAGGTTGGATGGACTGTTGAGCAGCCTGGCCTAGTGGAAGTTATACCTGCTCAAGTCAGGAAGGCTGCAACTAGATGACCTTTCCGGTCCCTTCCAACTCAACCCATTCTATGATTCTGTGATTCTATTATACATCCCTTTCAACATGGTCCAGCAGGTTTTCATGCCTGTTAACATTTGCTGTACACAGCTTTTCATTTTTATGTCCCACATGCTCCCTTTTCCCCATATCACTAAATCTCCTCTTATTTTGTTAATGTACTTATTTTATTTTCAAACTCATATAGAATTTTTTTTGCAATGCCAGGTATCACAGACCAAAAATGATTTGATTTTCATTCTGATTTGAACCCCTTCATATTCCTTTTTTCCTCTTTTCAGTGCTCTGCCTATCTGAGTCAGTGTATTTAACAGATCTTGAAACTGCCTAATAATGGATAATTGTGCAATGTAAGAAGGGATGCTCATGTCCCATCCCTTCCCTCTTTTCAGTTTGTCATTAGCTTGAAAACAGCATTTAGTCAACAGTTAGATGGAAATAAAATTAAATTTTTGACATTTCTTTTGGGTTATTAATGCATGTTGAACCAGAGAATGTAAAAGACTACCAAAGTACCACAGAAGGTGTTATTAGGCTGCTCCTGTTTGGACCATCCCTCAGTCTTGCAAGTGATCATGATGGTTGTTGCCTTGGCTTTCTGCCTTGGTAATCGGGAAAGAAAAATTAGACCCTTCTGGAGAGCAGCTCAGACCATCCAAAATCTGGACCACTCTTTGGAGATGTTCCTCTTCCTTTCTCTTCAGTAACTGTTAGAAAAGCTGTGGGTAGACAGTGTCCTAAATTGGGCACCACAGTCACCTGCCTAAAGTTCAGTGTGAATGCACTAAAAGCACATGTCTACTCTCATTGCATTGAAATTCCTTCCTCTTTCTTCTTCTCAAATCAAAACCATCAGAAAGTGGGGCTTTTATCTCACTGCTTGACAGATCAGAGAAAATGCCAGGAATTGTATTGAAAAGACATTGATGTTATTGCATAAGATTTAATTCTATGGATCTTTACCTATGCAAATCATATATGACACAGGAAAGAAAGCCATTCTTGAAGGCAATGTTAAAACTGTTCCTTGCTTCTAGTGCTGGTGTCCAAGCAAATTAATTTTGTAAAGTATTTAGTAGCGTCTTCTTTAAAAAAGGATGAGATTATCCAGATAATTGAGNATACATTTTGGAAAAAATAATATTTTTTTAGTTTCTGAGTACAACAAAGCCTGTAGAAAACTATTTAGAGGGTATATTATTTCATGTCCATTTACTTCTAGTTTCTTTGTGCCTTTCACTGGAGCATTTGACACAGGTTCTGTAGATAAGATGATGATGGTCCAGAAGGAAGTTTCTTGTGATCCAGCTTGATAATTCCTATGAATCAGAAATTTATAAACTCATTAATGCACTACTGATGCTCAGGTACTCATATAAGGCTCAGTTAAATAAAGGCTTCAAGGATAGGACACAATTAAGTAATATGTTGAAACCAAAATGAAATACTATAAGCAGATTCTGAGCAATAGTCAAAATGAAACTTAGCACTCAAAAGTTACGTGCTTATAGACAAATCAAGGAGATTACACTTCAATATCTGTAAGAATCTCTCCTGTTTAAGGTAAATAAAGAGTTCAAAATGCTAAGGAAATATGAAGCTGAACTCCTGGTACAGCAACTCTTATTGTCGATGAAATAGAAAACTTGGCATATTTATTTACTTTTCATGATCTTACTGAAATTCTGATTCTCTCATTATTAAGTATGTTTGATTGTTAACCCTTGAATTGCTTTTAAAACATACAAGTCATAATTTTCCAAGGTGGAAGAGCAAGAGCAGAAGCTAGCAAAAATAAGCTGTTATACTGCAGATATATGTAATTTGCTGGCTCAACACCTCAGCTAAAATGCAAAGTGATACTGTTCCTCTTTTCATCCTTCTCTCACTGCTCAGTTTGTCACCTTGCTTTGTAAATTAGAGTTATAGAAAAATAATCATTAACAAATCTTTCTTGCCAAAGACAGACTGAAAAAATCTCACTTTTTTCATGCTTGTATATTGTAATATACATACAAAGCACATAGAGATCATTATACTAGAAGCAACTGATAACATCTAAGAAATGATTGATTTTTCTTTGTGATTTCTCTTCATTAACTTATTTGCAGAATTTTACAATTGACTTTTATCTTTGTGAATGATTTTTTAAATTGGTGCCATCAAGCTGTAGCTTCTTTTGATCTGCCTACCTTCTGCAAAGCCCAGTTATTTCTCAAAGCATTTATTAGCAGTTTCACTAAGTCATGCTTTTTTCCCCTTGCACTCACTGTAAACAGTCCAACTGAGTGCTAATCACAGTAAAGAAATGAACCTGATCCAGAAAGGAAAACTGAGAAGCTCGTCTAGAATGAGACAGCAAAAGGAAGAAGTAAAGCACGTAGTTATTAATATTTTTACCTTAGTTGCCTTTAAAAGGCTATTATTTTTTTTTTTTTTTCTGCTAGAAATCCCTCTTTATACCATTTTCAGTAGCATTCACAAAGGGTTCAGGGTTTGAGTTTCCCACACTTCCAGTATGTTCCACTAAAAGGATTCTGGGTGCTTATCCTACCAAATAAAAATTTTCAGAGAACCCTTCTTAAAAGGAGAATTGTAAAGAAAATACTTTTCCCAGAAAATTTTCATTTGAACCAGCTACAAATTTTTTCAAAGCGTTAAAGTCAGAAGCACTTTGTAGGACAACAGTGGAAAGTAAGTAACCATGGCTGGTTTTAGTTATTAATTACCACTTAGCACCAAAAAAGGCCCTCCTGTTCCTTTTCGACTTGTTTTCTGGGTGTTTTTAAATTCACTGCTGTGTCATTTTGTACAGCTAGATACAGTAAGAGTACATGCAGTATTTAATATGTATTATATGTCATAGAAAAGCAATAATATAGGATGACAAGTCAGGAAATATCCTCACAGGCATGTGTGATGATAAGTGATCCTGAAATACAGATTCACAGGCTTTTTTAAGTGTTGTTTAATACCATTCTTACTATGCTTGTTGACTTCCACGTGCCAGATAAGCATAATCTACACAAGTCACATGAAAGAGGAACAATGTGGCCAAATTTCCTGCAGGGTCTGTGTCTAGCAGAGTTTCTTCACAATGTGCTTCTGTCCTAGGTTACAGTAGATGTGTTTCAGTATTCTATTACCACCAGCTGTGGGCCATTAGCTGTTATCACCTGCTAATGACCCACCCCTGATAACAGACAATGGGCCATCAAGAAACCACCACATGACTCATGGACTTACCTCATCCTATTGTGAGATGCTCCACCCAGGAGGGAGGAGCCGGGCATTCCCACCTGGATATAACCTGCCCTTAAACCTTCCTAATCCAAGCCCTGTCTACTGGGTGACCAAAGGACAAGAGCCACCACAGACTTTCAGCTGGAGACCAGACCTTCCATTGGATCATTGATTCAACTGAATCACTTCATTGGGACTGCTGTGACCACCCTGATAGGGTATCAGGTTGTATCTGACTTTGGCTGTGCTTTTTCCTTATATTATTTCACTTATTTCTAATTTTTTCTATTACTTTTAATCCTGACTCTTGATGTCCCACTGGTTTGTTTTCAAGCCAATACAGCCTCTGAAATATGTATGCATTAAAAATAGTGATGGTGGAAAGTACTGAGCTTCTCTCCTTGTCAGTAAGCAGAAGCCAGCAGTCAGTGACATTCCAGCACCTGCAACTACCTTACAAGATCCTGATACTAAACCTAAACAACAACTTCCCCTTCCCCTCTGGTTCCTTCTAGTGATCAAAACACTAAGCTGTCAAAGCTCTTCCAGTCCCTGAACAGAAGAAAATTATGAAGTTGTCAAGAGCTCAGAAGAGAAATCATGCCAATTGCTCATGCTTTTTTATCATGAGCAGTGTGGTCTTCAAGTGGCTCTGCTGACCACTGCAGTGATAGACAGGTGTAGAAAGAGACATAAGCACAACAATAAAATACCCAAAATATCTTGTGACAACTCTTCCAGAGATTATTACTGCAGTGGCTACAGCTGGGGTTTAGATGACCCATTTGGCTTAGATATGCAAGGTTTAAATGGTTGACATTTGAGATCACAACTGTAGGCAATGACCTACTTCCAGGAAGCTTCTTGTCTCCAGATTTTGTAATACCCAATAATCTATCTGTCCTCTTCTTTGGATATATAGAACTATTTTTCAGATATATTTTGTATAAGATGTGTATTTTTAGTTACAGATATGTTTTATTAGTTATATATATATCCACTTATTTATGTATATGTAACAAAGCAGTTGTCATACTGTTCACCTTTACCTATTGAACAAGGAAAATGGATTATTATCTATGACTACATTGTTGTTTATGAAATGGCTTCTCTCAACAGATAAAGCATTGTGAGTACTAGCATTATGTATACATGCAAAAACATAGTTTAGCCTCACAACATCTTCCAAAATTTGAGAGAAGCATTTCCACTGCCTACTAAGTGGGTCTTTTCTTCACCTATCATAATAATTTTTTGTTTCATTAGTTATTATACAACCCCATGTGCATATAAAAAGATAATTACATCTATATGAAGAAAGATAATTTTTAATCACTCGCTTTGTAGATTGGAAGATAATATACAGTTTTTATAGCTTTTATTAAGGAGAAACACTATGTGTTGTATAATTATTAAACAATTTGTGTAACCCAGTTAAGGCATTCCCCCCTAACAATAGACTGGATCTTGTTGCAGATGCCTGTACTGCAGCAATTCACGTGCAGAGTTTGTGAGGCAGCAATTGCCTGCTGGAGGCAACTGTCCCTTTGTTAATGTGATGGGGCTAATGAAGACAATGGTAACCTTTAAAATTTTTCAGTTTTCCTGTGATGTGTATAACCTCCTGACACACGTTTGAAAATACCTTGAATATGGCAAAAGCTATCATTATCTGACAGGGGAATGTTTTATGGGTCACCACTGAAACTAACTGATGGAAAATTGTCAGTAGTTTCTTTAAAGCTCCTTTATGCAATTCTTCAGTATTGTGCTATAAACCACTTTTCCATGTGTGTCCTCAACTCATCTATGCTCCTAATATAACAATGCCATTCACAGTGCATGACATCTCTCTAAATGATTAATTTTAACAACTTAAAGCACTCCATGTCAGTCATGTGTCCCAAATTAAAGTTAAAAGAAACATGGACTAAATCTCAGGTTAGAGATTACATTATATCAAGAATGATAAAATATCCATACTGTTTTGCTCTGATTCTGCCCATCTTTCAGTCTTAGGAACATTGTCTTTTGAAGCTTGTCCCCTTGGCATTCATTCACTGAATCGCTGGCTGGATATGTTAGAAGGTCTGGCTCACTGCTTCCTCTCCAGATACAGAGCATAGCACCTCTGGGATATGTACAGATTCTATTAGAGCAAAGCCTCAGGCCTGACAATATCTCTCCGCAATGATTGTCTCTAGTGAGTGAATAGTTACCCATACAGATTTAATTAACAGCAGCAGTAGAGTATTCACTGTTATAGAACTCTGTGGTAAATTACTAATCAGAACTCCAGGCACACTGGAGGGAATAGAAAGATGAGGAAATTATGAGATCAGTTTTAAACAATATGGAACAGGCATGAGCAGCACAAGCATTGTTTATGTGCACTAAATGCAGTGATGGTCTGGGAGTAAAATGCCTAGCAGACTATCACTTAGATCTTCTCCAGCAGCTTCACCAGTTAAATATCTGAGGGGCGGAGGGTTGTGTTGCATGTCTGAGGGGGATGGTGATGGACAGAAATCATATTTACATTAGTGGTCATTTTGACATCAAATGGAGCAAATAATTTTTATTTAGTTATGGGTTTAGCTATCAATGTCTAGCCTTTGCTGAGTTAAAATGTTGGCAGATGCAGGTAAAAAATATATAAGCAGGGCAGAGAAGTAAGCAGCAGTGTTCTGGAGTAGAGATTAATTAAAATTACCTAAATCGCAGACATGGAATAGGCACCTTGGCTTTTTAAGAGATCTGCTGCTTTGGCACATCTGAAATGGGCCCACCTGCCTCGTGCAATCAAGGTCACTGAAACACTCTGAAAGTGTGTTTTCACTTACAGAGTGCCATTGGGACTATATGGTGCAGTTAAGCTCTGAGGATGGAATACCATAGGCTGAGCTCCAGTGGGAGACAACATATTCAGGAACTTGTAAAGTTTCTGTGCAATTCCATCTGCTGTGAGCAAATGTAAGTCATATAAAACACAAGTTTGCAGCTTCTCTGCCTCTAACACTTACCCAAAGTCATTGAAGTGTTGTGAACACTATCACAGGAGCAAGCAGGCTGAAGTTTTGGATCTGTGAAGGCTTTTATGTGAAGTGAAGGAGAGATTGCTATCAGCACATTCTCAGAGCACAATTTTCTGATGTATATTTTCCCAAATAAAGGGAGAATCACTGGAACTTTGAATACCATGAAAGGTATGAATGGAAAGTGCTTTCTCTCTCTCCTTCTTCTTGTCCCAGATCATACTTAAAAAAATTTTTTTCAGCTTTAAAATACTTCAGGTCAGTTTTCTACGAATGATTCTTTGAACATATACAAAGAAGCATCTCACTTAGAATTTGGAAAATTTTTATGCTGCAGGCTTTCAGTATCTATGAAATATTGATTAGAGCAGAAAGAAATTCACAGCCCACATGTTGTATTCTGCAAACTAAATTGATTCTTTGCTACTTCAGCTGCATGCTATATATTCACAATGGGCAAACAGTACCTGTTGTGTTCCTGCCAGAGCAACAATTTTTAAATTAGTAAAGGAGCATAAAGTTTAGGCTTTTGGTATTACATTCAGCATAGATGTATCATCAGTGTGGAAAAGACCCTGTTTCTCTTGTCTTTGAACACAATGACAGATTTACAAATCTCAATGACTGTGCAGTGTAGTAAGTCAGTCCAATTCCCAGGGACTCACTACGAGTGTTTTCATTGCCAATGCCTGGCAGAACATAGCAGTGTAATCAACAGGGTGAGCTAATCTTTGATTCTATAGTCCAAGAGGACAGAGTTAGAAGATTGAATGGCCTCTTTCTTCAGGTGAGTAACTTATTTCAGATCAGTAACCAGCTAATCTCCACTAATTTAATCACTTGCAATTATGCCATCTTGCTTTAAGAACTACCACTTCTGTGTGTCTGTCTGCCTGTCTGTCAAACTTTAGGAAGAGAATACGGAATTGACTCTACTCAAAGACCAAAAAAAAAATTTATTCACAGTCAGAAACCTTAGTCAGCCCTTCAGCTGATGCCAGACATCAGAAGTACATTAAATCAATGGAATATTTATTTTAAAAGGAGTTTAGGAATGTTACTTTTAACAGTAGTTCTAAATTAGAGGAAGCTGAGGGACACTAGGGTTCTGGAAATTGCAAACTAGCAGCAAGTCAGTGTCATGACTGATTTTTGCTAATCTTAGATTTGCTTAAAATAATGAGAAACATATTTAAATAGAAGACCAAATAGCAACTTTGGGCAAGAAAAAGAAATTTCACAGAGAAAATAAAAAACTTGCATAGACAGTTAAACTGCTAGACTTTTATATGCCTTACTTCATACACTATCTAAATAATGCTACAACAGCAAGGTATGCAAATAGAATTGGAGCTTTCAGGTCACTGAACATTTCAAATTCTTCCATTGCCATTTCAGCACAAAGTGCTAAAATCCTTTGTACTGTACCACAGCTAGAATTCCCAGTGCTTGTTGATACTGAAAATATTTATCTTAATTGTGGAGGTTTAATAAACAACTGGCAGCACATCAAAGCAAAACAGAATACTGGATGCTTTATTCAGGACATCTGAAAATATAATTTTTTAATGCAATCCCTGCATCATTTTCTTAGAACTTTTATTTGTGAATAATCCTTTTGGTGCTACTGCATCTGCATTAGAGAAAATAAAAATAAGTGAAATAAGGAGGATACCAGTAAATCCTGTAGAAATTTTTTATAGAGTTCAGGAAAGGCACACAAAGAAAACAAGAAACTATTGCAAGGGTACCACACACAGGCAGATGAAAACAAAGCCATGGAAACAGCAATACTCATTATGCACTTGGCTGATTGTGCACCCATTCTGTTGTTTTGGAAATGGATGCAATGTATTTGTTCCACTAGGGAGGTTTCTGCTGGTGAATACATAAAATCAAAATGTATCCAAAAGTATCTAGACTTTTTTTTTTTTTTCACTTGTACATGTTGGCTGTGGTTTTGAACCATTGTACTTTATCTCTAAACCAAGTTTCACATTTTGCTGCCAGCTATTACTGCTCTTGTCTCCCACATCTCTGCTGGACTCCCATCTTCCACCCAAACTTTCCTTTATGGCTTACCTCTCTAGTACAGCTTGTCATTGATTTCTTACTTTATCTTTACAATAACCAAATCTTTTTGACTTCTGACCCACTTTGTTTTTTTCTTTTTTTTTGCTTTTTTTTTTTTTTTTTTGAACCAGGAGAGTAAAAAGCCAGCAGGTGGATTTCTCAGTAATTAGAATTTTATCTTTTCATCCAACCCATGCAGAAATACCACAAGATGTATCAGATTTAGATGCAGCCATTCTATCTACTGATAAGAATAGTCCCATTGACTTTCTGTTGAAGCTGGAGGACCATTAACACACATGAAGATTGCAAGGTGAGAACCTGATTTGGGTGAGAATCTTCAGGTTTTACGGGACTGCCACGTGCATCAAATACTCCACTTTTGTGGGGAAAAATAATGCAAATCTGTTCTTTATTATTGCATGGAAATAACACAGGACGTCCATGCCATATTTATTTTCACTTTATTTTTGCAGATTCAAAGCAAGAAATAAAGCCCAAAGCAAATAAATTACTCTGATTCCTTAATTTTCTTTTGTGTTTCCTGTTTAATAATATTCCACATTAAGGTTACTCACCATAACCTTTGGTTGAGGATTAGTTAACATTCATTTTTTCTTTGTTCATTAGGAATCAGTAGTGTTTCACCAAAGAATCAAGAAAAAAAAATGCCATAATATATTTTTTGTGGTTCACATGTCAGATAGTCTTTTAGGGGACTAATGAATTTAAATTAAGTTAGGAAGGGGTTTGGGAGGACTCCCCCAAGACTTATTTGTGGATGGTGCAGCATAGTAGAAAGATGAAAGTATTCAAATTTCAAACGAAGCACCACAGGTAGGGAGATCCAGCATGAATTTAAAGTATATATTCCTTGTGTTGGTGTGCTAATTAAATATTTTTAAGGGTATTTGGTTTATTACAGGAACCAGTTTAATATGAATATCTATATAGTGACTTAGGAACAGGGATTGCATAAGCAGTGACTGCTGTTGTCCCAGAGTTTTCATGACAGCACATTGAATCTTGCTACATTTACTACAGAAGTACAGAGGTACAGCTAAATTTAACTACAGAAGTACAGGGAGGATGGTGTTGCTGAGTTCAAGGAGCTCAGGAACATCAGAGGTGATGCATTTCTGTCTAATGATCTGAGTTATGGGCATTCACAGTTCCAATATCTCCTGGATTCTGTTAACATCAAAAGTTTTACACTGACAAAAGGTGTTCATATTAACTCTCCTGATACAAAAGGAGAGGAGTGAAGGAATACAGCAGTGATAGACTGCAGCTAGATATACAACTACAGAAGAAAAGCTATGAAAAAACACCGACTGAATCCATGTCAGTCTGTAATAGGCTGAGAAACAACCTGCTCTGGGATGCCTACACAGAACGTGGTTGTGCAGCAAAAGTTAAAATTAAACTGAAATAAAAGGTAGAAGTAACAAGTACAACCTCTTACTTTGCTCAGCAGAAGAAAAGGTAACATCATATGACAGTAGCCAATTATAACTGGGCAATAAATCTTGTCTACTTCCCCAAAAAGGAGCACAGAGACTAGTGGGGGAGCCCAAATAATGCCTTGTCCTGGCTTCTCCCAGAAGCATCACCGAGGCCATCAAGAGACCATCTCCACAGACCCAGACAAGAGAACAAGGAGAGGAGGGAACCCAAACTGAGGTCTCAGAGGAAGTAGCACACTGTCAAGGCCCTTCCCAGGGCTATTACAGGACAGCTGCAGCCTCGTTGTCCAGATATGAAACACATCACCATAGGCAAAGATCAGAGCAACTTTTGGACTAAGGGGGTATTGCCCAGAGCCATGGGATATGTTATGTGGTGCAGGGGAAGAACACTTGGGGATTGCACAAGTTTTATCATGGGAAGTTTCAGAGTCAAAGGTGCAAAAAGAGAGGAATCAAGGTGGTTTGGGGAGGAAGGATAGTGGGAAAATAAAGAGGAAAGTAGGGGCAGTTGAGTGTAAATAGTTAGCTGGTTGTAAACCTATTTGCCCATGCCCTGAACCTGATGTGCACAGAGTGTCCTATGTCCTTACTAAATTCCTTTCTACTCTTTTCCAGATGAGGAACCCTCATGTGCTTCTGTACACCTGGAACTGTGGGTGCAGACAAACCACAGGCTGGAGGTGGCAGCAGCTGCCAAGACCCCAGTGGTGGATGTCAATGCCAGAAGCTGGCATGGGACCTCGGGTTGCAGAGACACAGATGTCCGTGGTGCCAAGCACTGGAGCAGCTGTGTAACTGAGTGTGTGAGTGCCAGCAAAGGTCAAACCAGGAGAGCCACCAAGTAAGAGTGGTGGCCTGAGAGTCAGGGAATCTCTAAGAGAAAGACCATGGGATAGGCTGTGGGTGGTTATTGGGAATCAAGTTTCAGATGGTTCTTTGTGTGTGTGTGCATCTGTGAGGGCATTTGTGCCAGCAGCTAGAGCATGGTTGTGGCCTCAGGGGTCTGTGAGTCCAGGTGCCAGCTACTGGGCGGATTGGGAGTGTAAGCCCAGCTGTGGGGGGAACCATACTGGACACATGCACATACACACACTCCCAGTAGCAGAGCTCCATCCTGCTCAGCAGAGAGGGGAGCAGGATGAGGCCATTGCTTTCTGTGCTGTCTGTGTGTAAGTGCTCTGTGTCTCTCTGTATTGATCTGTGCAGACCATTGTATATTTAAATGTAGTGTAAACATGTCTGTGCATGTGCCTGATGTATGTAGGGAATATATGCTCAGTCTCACTACTGATGAAACTGGGCATATGAAGTTGTGGCATTTTTATCTCTCTCAAGCTGCCAGATTTGTCCCTAATCCACTAAGAGCAATGTATTGAGCAAATATTCTTTTCCCTTTTACCTAGGGAAGGAAATGCAGGTCTGGAAATGATCAAATATCACTTGGACAAATATAAGAAAGAAAAAAGTCAGTAAAGAACAAAAAAATACATCTTATCTATTCATAAAATATCATGACAGTGATGTCACTTCCTAGAAATTCTGTATTGATGGGGTTTCTAACAGATTTTTATACTGCAGTAATCCCTTTCCTCTCTTCTGGCTGGCTTGGTCATAGTAAGGTGATAAACATAATCTTTAATTTCAGGTGGTTTTAATTGCTCAAGGAAGTTCTGCTAGAGATTTACCTGCCCAGCTTCTGGTGTTTTTTACCAGGTTGTCCACAAACAGCTCATCCTCTTTTCATTTTTTTTTCTCTGCAAATTTATATTTGCTGGGACTTTTGCTTTAGTCACATTGCCAAGCCTTTCTAGCTTCTCTCTTTACACTGCTGCTAGCAGAGGCTCATGGGATCCAATTACTGCAGATCCTGCTTCCCTGTAATAGAGCTGTTAGTTCTGTGCACTGTACATGGTATCTATTGAATTCTGCAGAGATATCTGAATTCAAAGGCTTGAATTCTTCATCCTGTTGCTGCTGTTTGAGTTTCACCTGTTTCACACTGTTCATGCTCCTGAGAACACAATATTTCTAAAAAGTTCCTTTTTTTTTCTCTTGGATCTACTAAAGTTGTTCTTGTCTTTCCAGGTTGTATTTTGGACTGTGAGCCCTGCTAGCATGAGGGCAATTCTTTGGATTTCTGTTTCAAGTTTCCTGTCTTTCATGGTAGTAGTACTGAGGTACTTGAATAAGTCCCCCCATTCAACTTTCTTGCTTTTGATATCTGTTTCTTTTTCAGAGTCAGTAATCTTCATTGTCATTACACTGCTATTTTTTTGTCCTAATCTCCATACCATATGTCATTGCAGTGCTGCTCAGCTTTGTCATTGCTTTTCCACGTACTGGTCCCGTTCCTCCTATCAAATCTACATCATCTTCAAAGGAGAGGTTACCTATATTACTACCTCTGACTGATAGCACTCCTTCAAAGTTTTCAGAGTCCTTTGACAAGGAAACTATTGAAGAGATATGGCAATAGGAGACATTACTTTCTTATACCAGCTGTTACATGGAACTACTTACTCAGTGTGTTGCCTTCAAGGACTTTATTCCCTGCACTATAATAAAGGATTTCAGTGGTTGTCACCATTCTTTTGCTAATGTTGAGTGTCTTCATCACAGTCTATAATATTTGTTGCCACGAATGATCAAATGAAGCCTGTGAAGTGGCAGTGTAGTTCCATTTCATATTCTCAGTATTTTCTGTTCAATTTCTTAAGTTGAATATCTGATCTATTGTACTTGGTGTCATCCTAAAACCATCTTCTTCCTCCTCAGGTGATGTCTTTGGCAGATTGGGTAGATGTAGGAACATATTGTCTTTTCAGCAAGTAACGCCCTGACTGCATTAAGGTATGGGTGAAGCCTGTGAATTACAATAGTGGCAGTATCCCCCTTGGTTTTTTGTAAAAGTTTCACTTTTCCTGACAGGGAAAAGCTTAATGTCCTGGCCCTCATTTGATAACTCTAAGGATGAACAAATCCTCTCTGTCTTGTTCAGCTGCCATTGATGTTAAGTCAACATTTACTTCATAGTTACACAAACCTTTGCACCAGTTCCACAGCCTACCTGAAATTGCTTTGTCTTCCTTTTTGGAAGGCATACATTTTTGTCATAAGATATAAATACACTTCCTCATTGTTAAGTTAATGACAACATTTTTCTCTTCCTCCTTTCTATATCCTGTTGTTTGTGTATCTGTATGATTTTAACTTTTGTATGATTAGTACTGGTCTCTATCCTAAGCAGCTTTCTTGTGGTTCTCTTTATCCAACAGGTTTCTGAACCAGCCATCTTACTGCTGTTAAATTTATCACACTGGATAATTTGTTCATATTCAATTTCCTAGGATGAGTGCCTAATTTTTTGGTAGAATTTAATATATTGATTTTTTTCCAGTGACATGCTTGGTGATCTCATCTTGGTCAGGGCCTTGTCCATGGGTTTTTCATGAGACCCTAAAGGGTAGTTCATCCTGGCTCTCTCCTGCTTTTCAACAGTAGACATGACAAAGCCTATTGTCATAAATAGATGACTTCCTAAGAATCAAGTCTTCAGACTACTATTTTTCATCCAGTGGTAGCAGCCCCTTCGTTAGCAAGGGAACATAACATGGAGCTGAGATCAAAAGCAGCATGCTGCCTTGCAGAAGTACTACCCTAATTTCTTCCTTGAAAAGGCTTGCAGAGCTTTCAAAGGACTCAGGTTCTGTAACTCTCCATATAAATGGTTAGAGACTTCCATAAAGTGAAAATGTTTAATTGTTTCTTCCCATTTTAAGGTGCTGTTTGAAATATGAAGAACTTCCCTCTTGATACAAGAAAGATATTTTTTACAGCAAGAATAGTCATTCACTGGAACACCTTTCCCAAGGACACCACTGAAGGCTTTCAAGATGCAATTGGATAGGGTGCTAGATAATTTCATCTAGGTTCCCTTTCCCATCAAAGGTTGGACCAGGTGATCTTGTGCAGTCCCTTCCAACCTGGGCTGTTCTATGATTCTATAATTCTAATGTAGGTAAAACCTTTGAAAGAAAACTGGTTTTCTTTTAGAGCAGTTAATCACTGCAGAATTCTGATGCCTTAATTTTATTTAGAAAGAAACAATATTTCCCAAATTAAAAGCGGCCCAAGATGTGAGAACTCAGCTGTTTTATGTACGTTCAGGATTATGAATATTAACTTGATGACCTATAGATTACATTAAGTTTCTATGGGATCTAAATAGGAGGTATTGCCCCTGTAGACTTTCAGGGTAAGATTCCATAGGTTTTTTTCATTGCCTTGAACAGTGATAGCAAGTTATCTTAGACACCTCTAGTTGCCTTCCTTGCCTCTGAATAAGGATCAAGGAAGACGAAAGGTTTATGTGGAGCAGTGCAGCTGCATGCCAGGGATACATCTTCCATGAGCAACAAGCTGTTTGGATTTTTTTGTAAGTAAATACAAATGTTTGTGTTTTCCAGTAATTTCATTGTAAGTATTTTAAAGGAGATAGGAAACTTCAGTCCCATTAAGATTTTTAAATGTTTTTTTACTGTCATAGTTCAATCACAAAATTTTTCCTCAAGGTATTTTCTGATTTACATAAATTACAAAGAACTTAGAGGGTGATATACCTCTAAAACAAGGTAAGAGTTCTGTACCTATTCTCATATCTATAAGAGTAGGTACAGAATAGTTTTGTCATCTACCAGGTTTATATTTAATAACTGATTTTTTAAACTTCACAAATGTGTAAGATTTTTTAAGGCATAATGTAATAAAACTTTCCATTGAGTGCAATGGTGGCTTTTTATCCCTTTTATGATACTGCAGAAATGCAAACTAGCAACACAGATTAAGAAATCTTTTTGGACAAGTAAACTATACTAGAGGTATAATGCTGTATAAGAACCAGCCTTATATCCAGAACAATTTTAATCAGATCTTTATTGGTTAAAAGTTGAAATTAAGCCAGTAGTTGTGATAAGTGGCAATGTTTTGTTTCTATGCTAGAGCACGATTTGGTTGGAAATGCAGTGCAATAAACTATAATAGCATAATAACTATGGTGATATCACAGCAACTGCTGAAAAAATCTCTTGCAAATGAGGTTAGCTAGAATGAAGCATGCATGATGAACGTGGAAGGAAAATAGTACATACAGCAAAAACAAAATTTAAGAAACACAAGTGAAAGAGTATTTTTGGGATCTCAAATCCTCCAAGTGTGGATGCCATGTACCCTCTTACCAGCAAGTTCTGAATAGGTAGCCATCTTCCAATTTTAACAAGAAAAATTTTAACTCTGCTTAAGTAAATCTATGACTTTCTGCAATAAGTATTGTGAGACCAGTCACGAAAAACTAACAGAAGTAATCAGAACTAATTGAGCTTTGTATAATCTTAACTTCATCCGACAGTTGAGAAACATGAATTCTGATGAGTAATATAAATTTAAATTGCAGACTATTGCCACTAATGCCATGTAATATTATAGATGCATTTATTAATTTCTTTTATTGTTAGTTATAATCTCATCCAAGGCCATTGATATAGTAATTAGTAATACAAGTTCCTGTTATTTTGCATGGCCCATGAAAAATAATTTTATGTCTTCAAGAAAAAGTGCACAAGGGCAAGGTGTGATATGTAATTGATTAGTGTGAGATGGGCAAAATGGCTGTCTCCAAAGATGTTTCCAGCCAAGCTTCACTCAGAATGTTCTTTCATTCTAAGTAAAATAAACAGGTTTGAAGTTTTTTGAATTTTCTATCTGCTGCCCAATAAAACCTTATAGCTTCTGGACTTCTATACAACTACGATTTATAGTATCTATTCTCACTGTGTGGAGTCTCAAGATAATGTTAATAGATGGCTAGTTTTGCCAATAAATCCCTCAGAGAGCAGACAGAAATACCTGTTTCAGATGAGTTGTTCAGAACTAAACCCAGATCCCAAATGTAACATGGTACTTAGACTTAAGAGACTCATTTCTAAAAATGTAAAGGTGTTTTTGTCCCAGTTCCTAGTAAAGGCAAATGAATTTTGGCAAAATCAAAACCCATGTCTCCTGAGAACTCATAGGTCTACTAATAAAAGGCTGGAGACTCATTTTCTTGAAAAGAATCTAGAATAATTTGTGAGATCCAAAAACCTGTCCCTTTAGGACTTGGCATCTTCAATTCAAGAGGCTGGAAGTCCATGAGTGAGAAAGACAACAGGTTTCCAGGACTACCAGTCAAAATTTCAGGATCTTTTCATTGCCTGGGAGCATGGAAACCCATCTAAATAACAGAGGAACTGGTAAATGGAAGAGAGGAAGAGAAGACGGGAAAAGGGAAATGGAGGGAAGGAGGACAATGAAGTTAATAGTCTTTACTTGGACTTCCTTCAGAGCCTAGGAGAAGACAGAAAGAAGCTGACATAAACTGCCGTGACTATTTCTATCATGACGGGATGGAAATGAAAACCATCCTTGTCATATGCATGAGTCTTACAGGCTGTACAAGTATTGACACGTTCTACAAATTTGTTTTCTTTCATGCAGCATGGCAATGCTGACCTATATTCAGTTTGCTAACAGCTATAACTCAAAATCTTTCTCTGAAGAATTGGTTCCTGTCTCTTTAATTATGCAGCAGATTATTCCTGTTTGAAAACTCTCTTTTTCCTAACAAATCTTATTCTTTTCTGACTGTAACTTCATTTCTTTCAAGATTGCTTTGAATTTTAATTCAAAGCCTCTTGTACACTTTTGTTACTCTTAGTGATCCATAGTTCCCTCATTCTTTTGCCTTGTCTCATGCTTTTATTGTTTCTGGTTTTCCTGCATGTAATCCTCTGCACAGGTTTTCCAATACATCAACCAGTGTGCCCATGATTACCTCAAATAATTATTTAATTATTGCAAACTGAGATTCTTTGCGCCCTGCTGATCTGAGAGGACCTAATTAAATCCTGAGCCCTTAAACTCATTCTACTAGTTGGATTCCTGCAATGATTACAAACTCTTTTAGAAAATATATTTTACAACCCTTTATATATCTGAACAAAAATCTGAAACAAGGATTTGTAAGATTTTGCTTAAATAAAGAAGATTTATGTGAATGGTTTTTACTTGTATAGTTAGTAAGTCAATACTGGTGGCTTTTAATTGAAAACCAATTTTGAAATCACAACTTCAAGCATTAATATTGCAAACATTAAGTCTGAGAGATCAGTTGACCTGAGTAGAGAGCAAAAACAATAAACCATATCTTTGGTAAACACCTCCTGGGACAGCATCATATCAAGGAAGAGGAAGCTTCAAATTGTCCTGGTTTTTAACCCAGTTTTTCAAACTAAGAAAGGAAATCTACTCAAAATCTAGGCTGTGTGTAGCCAAATAAAGAGTAATTGCAGCACAGCTACTCATATCTAGACCACTGCCTGTATAGCTAGGTCATTTTAGCAGCACATGGTTTCCGTGGAGATAACACATTTATACCTCATGTGTCCAGCAAACTAGTAGATTTCTTTTTTTTGGTCACATCATATCTTAAAAAATGATGTTATGAAAGCTGATAAATTATCCATACCATTAGCTTCGTTTGAAATTCCATTATGGTTATTCTAACATACAGCAACTACACAGGCAGTGGAAGCAGGGGTAGGTATCCTGAGAAGAGTTGTGTTGTTGTCCTCTTTATTGTGTAGGGATGGGGTAAAAAAGACCATGGTGAGGCTGGAGCACAACTTGGCAAGGGATTCAAAGAACAATAAGGGCTTCTACAGGCATTTTAGCCAAAATATGAAAGCCAAAGAAAGCATACCCCACCTGATGAGAAAGATGTACTAACCACTAACAAAAAAAGAGGAGAAGGCTGACATATTCCACCATTTTTTTGCCTCAGTCTTCACTGACAAGCTCTCTTCCCATACCTCTTGAGTAAATGGACTGTAAGACAGAGAATGGGAGAGCAAAGCCTCCCACTCTAAGTGACAATCGAGTTCCTGACCACCTGAGGAACCTGAACATAATAAGCTTATGGAACCTGATGAGATACATCCCAGAGTCCTGAGGGAATTGGCTGATGGAGCTGTCAAGCCACTCTCCATGATATTTGAAAACTCATCACATGAAGTGAAGTCCCAAGTGACTGAAAAAAGTTACATATTGCACACATTTTTAAAAAGGGTAGGAAGAAGGACCCTGAGAACTACTGACCTGTCAGCCTCATCGCTGTGCCTGGGAAGGTCATGGAACAGATTCACGTAGAAGCTGTGGTAAGGCACTCAGAGGACAGGGAGGTGATTTGGGACAGCCAGCCCAGCTTCACCAAGGGCAAGTCCTGCCTGAGTGACCCAGACACCTTCCATGATGGAGTGACTGCATCAGTGGACAAAAGAAGAGCGCTCAATGTCATCTCTCTGGAATTCTGTAAGGCCTTTGGCATGATTCTGCACTACCTTCTCTGTAAATCACAGAGCTATGACTTTTTATGGATGGGCTGTTCAGTGGACGTGGAATCATTTGGATGGTCATCTAGAGAGCAGTGATCAACAGCTCAGTGTCCAGAGAGAGAGGAGTGGTGTGTGGTGTCTCTTAGAGGTTTGCTCTGGGACAAGTATTGTTTTATCTCTCCATCAGTACTTCCAGTGCTTAAATGGGGCTTATAAAAAAAGGATGGACCCAGACTGTTTGGCCTTTTGGTATAGGACAAGGGGAATGACTTTAAACTGACAGAGAAGAAGTTTAGATTAGACTTTAGGAAGAAAATCTTTATTATGAGGGTGTAAGACACTGGAACACGTTGCCCAGGGAGGATGCCCCATATGGGCACGGATTCATGGGGTATCCATGCCTGGATTCCCAGGGAGGTATACCCCCTCCCTAGAAGTGTTGGAGGCCAGGCTTGATGGGGCCCTGAAAAACCTGACTTAATGGAAGGTGTCCCTGCCCATGGCAGGGGGTTGGAACTAGCTGATCTTCAAGGTTACTTTCAACCCAAACCATTTCATGATTCTACACCAATTGCAGGGCTTTGGGAGGATGTCTTCTGCCCCAGCTGGACCCTTCCACCATATCTACTTAAACCCTTGCAGGGAAGAGCCAGTTTTGTTAAACCTACCTCTGTACTATTTTTGCTATGCTCAAGCAAAATTTTTTGCCTTAATGTGTTTAAACCAATGTTTCAGTATGTTTTTAATTTCTTTAAAAGCAAATTATAAAAATTTCTTTAAGAGCAAATTATAGATTCAGAGTACTAAGGGGAATTACCCATTTCAAGTGACAGAAGCAACTGAGAATATTCTTAAAATTTGTGAAGAAAAATTAAAGTACTGCATGTCAGAGCAGGAGCTTAAAAATTTTATTTAAATTCTCCCTGAGGAAGAGTCTATCTTTTTTCCACTGAGTATATAAGAAGCCTAGTAGATTAGCCTGCTGTCTCAGGCACTTAAGTTAGTTGCCTAAATTTAAGTGGTGTGGAGGCTGTTCTTTCCCCATTCCCACAACATTTATAATTAATCAGCTGAAAAGCGGCTCATGAACAATTCACAGTAGGAAGAGATCAATTCTCAGGGGAAGGTGTCTGCAATCAGTAATCTAGACTGTTCTAACTAAATTTGTAGAATAAATTCTACACAATGAATTATTCCACTTGCTTTTCAACTAGTTTAATTCCTTTAAGCTCTGAAGTCATTTGCAGGCATCAATACTTCTAGTTAGCTAAACAATAGTCCACAGTTTCTGCTAAACTCTTAAATCCTCATAGTTCAAACAGTTGCATGAACTCTAGCAACAGCAGGTTTTTTCCCAAAAGTTAGTGGAAGTGCTACTATTTCTGTATTCTTTCATGTTAGCTCCAATTCTTCACTGTGATTTAAACACTCCAAATGTAATATCATCTACAGGTGTAGAATAAAACAAACACTGCACTGTAAATAAAAGTAAGTAGAACCAGAATATCTTGGGAGAAAACAGGGAGGTATTACATTTCATTATGTTTCTCTTCTCTTAGAAGTGTGTGTTCCTGAAGAAACTATCATTAATCCTAATACAATATGGTGCAAAAGCCATAAATATTATGCAATCTTGCATTGCACATAAATTTTAGTAAAATTCAGTTACCTGCAGTGCTCTCTGGCTTATGTCATCTATGGCAAAATCATTAAGAAATATAAAGAGTTAAATCAAGCCCTGCAAGTGACTATTTCTATTACTTCCTACAGTTTGCACCTTAAAATAATACAGCAATGTCAGGACTGGTCTCAGCAGCTCCTGATTTTTTTTTTTTGGTTTTTTTTTGTTTTGTTTTGGTTTAGTTTTGGGGGCTTTTTGTTTGTTTTCATTTTCAGAAATGTCAATATCAAGCAGTAAGATGTAAAATTTTGTGTTTACCTCATAGGGACATTTAAAGGAAGTCTTGATACACAAAAGGCTCACTTTATATTCCAATTACAATCTTTCTACTAATAAATTATTTAAATGTCCAACTCACGTTATGATAAGACATTTCATTACAATTATCTTAATTATTTCTCAGAAGAAGAGTCTGAATCTTACAAACATTCTTTCTCTTAGAAAATTAAGGGATTTTTTTGGTCTAAAATTTACTGGAAAGAAGCAAAACAATTGCATTTATGTTGACAGATTTTGGGTCACACCTACAAAAATTTAAAATGAGTGCATTACAGAAACCATTAAAAAATTGTAGAACTCCTGTCTGGCCCTTAAGACCTTTCTTTACCACAGCTTATGAACATCTAAAAGGGTAAGTTTTCAAAGCAATCTGTAGGAAATACACACAAACCCCTCTGTATTTATGATCAAACTGTATGTGATTATTTTTCATGCATAACTCTTAAAATTCATCCCAAAGTGTCTTGATTGTATTGCATCTTCAAAGTGCATGGAAACAGAATTGAACTTACAGAGCTATTTGAAACTTAGGCTTTTGTAATAAAAATGTAAAAACCCCTCCTGGGTTACATATTATACAGCAGAAAACTTAGGAAATAATCAAAGAGTTTGCAACTTATCTTCATAATCTTCATCCAACAATGCAGTTGCACTCAAATTTTTCCAGAAAGCACTATTAAGCTACTAGACAAAAGAGCTTCTGAAGAATTTAACGCATTTAGTAGGAAAAAAAAAAATCACTAATCCATTTGAAACAGATTCCTAGTGACAAAATAAGAAAGAAAAGCCTTGTACTTTTCAGGGTACAATAGCAAAGAATTGTTATCTAGTTTGTCTAATTACCGTCCTTCCAACTGTATGTGAATACCAGGTCTTCAATGTGAATAATATGCGTAGTGTGTACTTTTAAGTACTCTTTCTTTTCAAATTTTACTTTATTTGAATGACTGTAAAGATCAGGTCCTATATATCATCCATGTTCTCCCCAGAAGAGAAATATTTCAGGAGTGTTAAAAGCTGTACCAGTTTAAACTACAGGATCTAAAAGTATAGTAATTTTATAGACTGTAATTAATGCTTGTGAAAGTCATTTTGCTTTATCTCTCTATGGTTTTTCTCCTGTATTCATTTTGATAGAAAACATAGATGTCAACAGACCTTAGGGAAAAGAGCGAAAAATTTTCTTTTTTATGCTAAGAAAATAGGTCTCTTCTTTCACCAACAGGCAGAGTTGGAAGAAATTTTCAGGGAACAGGATTCTTCTCAGTCAGTTGTAAAGGAAGGCTAAAGTTCATATGATCTTGAAGACTGAGATTTCTTCAGAATTCTAAACTGTTTGGGTTTTGGTACCATTCTAATTTCAGTAACTTTTCATCAAATTAGTATAAATACACGTGTACTTTTGAAGAGTGCAATAGAATTCGAACCTTTTTTATTAAATAATTCATTATGAGCCCCAAAAAGGAGAAACCACATTCTTCAACCTCTGACTCCTACTTTTAAATTCTTTACTAAAGAAATATATTTGTCAGATTCCGTCTCCAAGAGAAGTTTTCATAGAAAAAGGAATAGAAATTGTGTTAAAAAGAGCAGAGTATTTTGGTTTTTCATCAGTTAGGTCTGCTGGATTACAGCTTCATGCTTTGAGAAAAAACAGGGCAGTGAAATGCATTATAAAAACAGAGTACACACTTCACCTTGTCTCCAGTGATTTACTTTTACAACATTCTTCTCCAGGTGTTCCGTAGAGAATTGCATCTGACAGATATGGAGAAACATTGAACAGCAAGCATTTGCTAGGACACCTCTGCTGATAAATAGGAGACAAACGTGCATATGTATGAATGTTTTTGATTCAGAGCAGAAGAGGAACAACAAATATTTTCTAAAAATTATTTCATTGGCTACCCTTAGGGTAGCCATGGTACCTATGGTCTTCAGCTAAAAAGCGGTGGAATTACTTGAAAAAAAAATTCTGTTTAATTCAATTTTTGTTCCTATATTTTGAGGTGTCATATAGAATGCAAACTCCCAGGCATAAAAGTCTGATTATAACATGGAGATGGCTGACTAATGAGCCCAACATATGACAGAAAACACTGATTTTGTGTAAAGCAATTCTAACCCACCTATGATTATCTTTAAAGGCAAGGTAAGGAGTGCAAGCAGTTACTCAAGCAACAATTAACAGTGAACAACTCACCAAAAAGGGAAGATAAAGATTAAAAAAAAAAAAAAAACAAACAAACAAAACAAAACAACAAACTTGTGAGAAGTGCATTCTTCCTGAGCAAGTGATAGATAGAAAACCCTGGTTTGTGAGAAGTTCTCCCCATGGGGCTCATGGAGAAGAAGAAATGAGGCCTGGACATGGACTTGGAAAACAGAAGTCCAGACAGGAATGTCAAGATAAATGGAAGAGGGAAGGCAGCATAAAAAACTGACGGCCTACATTTACTGAACAACAGAAGCTGAATGGCAGATCAATAAACCAAAAAAAGAACAACTGTAAGAACATGGCAGGAGGATTAAGCACCAGTTTAGGAACAGCTATGCTGCACTGAGCAGCAATGAGGAGAAACATGCTGAAAGAGAAGATAGGATGACAGATGAGAGAAGCTGCTAGTCCCATAAGAGAAGAGGTAATGGAGATAGCTTTGAGAAATTGCCCAAGTATAAACAAAGACATTATACAGAAGAGAAGGCAGGATAGTCAACAGACAGGAGAAATAACTCAGAATAGAGCTTTAAGATGAGAGATTTTTTTTTTTTTTTTTGTGAGTGGAGAGTCCTTGGTGAGGACTAACAGACCTGCCACTACAAGAGATCCAGCAGAAAGTCAGTGTAAAATCTGCCAGGAATGAGCCTGAACACTGTGAGGTCAGGGATGAAAGGAATTTTCAAAGAAACAGGGGGAAATATACAGACACTGATCCCTTTCCATGCTGGGACACACCCTAGCTTTCAAATGGAACAGACCAAGGAATTACTCCAAACTAGGGTAGCTACCGAGAGACACAACTGCGACATAACTCAGGTGATAGCCAAGAGAAGTGTTCCAGCTACTGGGGAAGGAATCTAGACATGGTCATTCTCCTCTAGGATAGCTTCTCAGAGGTAGATTGCAAAAACACTCACCAGATATTTAAAATAATTTCTCACACTAAGTGCAAGAATTATATTTTGTAATGTAAAAATATACACTATAGTGTATGGTATACAATGTAAACATGTATTTTGGTAAGATATTGGTGCCACTCAGTATTATATTGAACATTATTAATGGTAATGGGAAAGAAGAGAACTAGAATATAAACAGCAGAATGTATAAAGACAGACTCAAAAGAAAATTTCAAAAAGCCATAAGAGAATATCAAGCTAAAAGTAGACAATGAAGCACTAATCAACACCCATTTAATATCTTCATCATTACCCTTGGAAAGAAAAATGCAAAGGTATTTCACTTGCTAACACAAAATTGGCAACCCCGTGAGCATGGGAAAGATCAGATCCCTGTAATGGAAGGACTCCGTGACATTAAGGAATGGAATACAAATATGGATGAAATTCAGCTGCAGAAAGTAAAGGTCATTCATGCAGGGACCAATAATGAGAATTTCTTCTATAATCCAGGAGCTTCTCAGTTGGAAACAATAAAGAAGGAAAAGCAGCTGGATCTATTAATCAGTCACAGAATATCTATGAGCCACCAATGCCATGCAAGCATGAAAAAGTGAATGTGATTCCAGGTTATATAACAGAAGGTTACAGGCCATTCCTCAAAGAGCCATGGTGTCATTCCCATAGTTTTAATGGCAATACACCAGCAAGTGGTAGATTAAAGAGCAGACACCGACTTTTTCTAAATCAAATAGCCAATGGATTCATACCCTAAAAAATGATTAACTGACAGTTTAGCAAAAGAATTACAGAATTGTTCATCTCTTATTATGCACTAAAACTAGATATTAAAGTCAGGGACTGGTCTTTGTTATTTTGGTGTAATGCAATTGCAGAAAATAATACAAGTTCAACCACAAGACAACTTACAATTATAGGTTTAATCATGCAAACACTTGCATCCATTAATAATTGCATATTGAGGTACTTTTCTTTTAATACTTCAGATTCAAAATTATTGGTTTAATAGCTCTCCATTTAGTAATCAGAGGAGGGCATTTAGAATAGGAATGCGAGCTGACAAGGCATATTCAAAGCAATATGAAAAGTGATGTATGTGATAATGGAAATCACCTAATAAGAATGTCCTGCAAACATAATGCTGCTACTCACACATTTACTATTTTGTTTATGGAATTTGTTAATCTTCTCTTATGAAGCACAATCATTAAGAGAGATCCTGGATCACTAACCATCCCAGGTTACATGTACTGTGGGTGGTCATTCAACGTGAACGTTGCTGGTCCCTTCCAAGGCAGCGTATTCTGAAATGCAATAACTTGTCTGGAAGAAGAGTAAGTGAACTACGGACAAAGCAGCAAAGTTAATTCCCAAAAAACTGGGTTGCATAATTTGAAATTAGGACTTTTTGCCTAAAAGTAACCTTTGAGAGGTTGCACATTTTTTCCAAGGGCATTATCAGTTTTCTGGTTGTGACATGTGAAGACCCTGATCTTTTTGCAGTTATTCAGTGGTCAAGAACTTGAATCCCTGAGGATTTTCCTTTGCAGCATAAGATTTATTATATATTCTTCTTTCACCTAGACTGACCTGGTTTTATTTTATAATTATTTGAAGAATATTTCTTGCAACTTTTCTCTTACAGGAAGGAAGGAAGTGAAGAAAGCAATCAGTAGGAAGTCAGTATGAATTATCTATTTCATTTAAAATCTATTTCTCATGAAGCTTAAATATAAATTATATGAATATTTATCTGAAGAAAACTGCAGAATAGATGGATGGAGAATTTATTGAAACAGGATAAAAAAGATGAGGATTGCTAGGCACACTCAAATACAGAGATAAAACAAGAAATAACAAATTCCTTGTATACTTTGTTTGCAGTATCCACTGTTTGCAAATGGAAAACACTTTCTCCATCTGTTAGGCTGATGTAATTTAATTCATTTGCACAACCAGGTTTCATGCTACAAACTTTAAACTTCCTGAAATGCAAATTTTTATAAGATTTCAGACAGCATGTATATACTGTTTAACATTTCCTTATTATTTAAAGAAAGTACAGGCACAGTGGACACAGAATAAAATATTATTCAGCAGACCAGTAAATTTTATTTGTTGGTTTTGGAGTTGTAGAGGTTTTTTTCCTCTTGTCATGTTGAAGAGATTATACTAGTCAATCACTTAAACTTAATGGATTAAATTCTGCTCAAACAGGCCAACAGTTAGAATCAAAATTGTGTGAGTTAATTTATCAGTCCAGAAATTTTTGTTGTTAATATCTGCTTCCAAAAAATAAAATGATTTATCAGTAATGTCTAAACCAAGAGGACAAGGAGAAATTTTAGACCAAGCCAAAACATACCAGCACCTTCAACAAAAAGAATCAGTTGAAAGCCATGTATTACCTTACAATTACCATACAGTCAGATAACTTATGTTAAAGGATATTTAAACAAGCAGAAGTATGACCTAGAAGTGGCATCTTCTCCTTACCGTATTAATCCATATAAATCCCTTGCAGTATTAATTCCATTTTTAGGAAACAAGTACCTTTCAACAGTGAAGGGGTGGCAAATACAAAATATATAAAACATACTTCTAGGTTCGTACCTAATTTTCTCTCACATTGATGTATTTATGTGGCTGACCTTCTTTGCTTACAGAAGCCCAAAAACTAAAAATTGAAAATATTAGACAAAATTATGTGGGAATTGATACAATGTGAATGAAGCTAACAAATAATTATCGTGACAATATATTACAGGCAGTTTACTTCTGTTCTGATATAAATTATACATTTGGGATACATACAGAGTAGAACAGATATTTGATAACTGTGAGAGCAGTAGGTCTCAATAAGTTCTTAGCAACTCCCTAAAGTCAGGCATTTTCCTGGAAGAAGCAAAGCAAGATCCATGGAGATAGAAGCTTTAAAGTAAGCAAGCATAACATGAACAGAAGCAGCAGGCACATGTAAAAGTGGGTACCAATTATCATTAACACATTCAGGATCCTTTCTCTTGTTCCCATGTTCTCACTTCAGTGTGGAAGCTCTACGTCACAGTTTCATAAAGCTCTTCTGCATCACTGGTAGCACAGGCTGTCATCCTGCAGGGCAGCTTCCACTAACCATGGGCAGCAAATAAATGGAAATGAGTGAAATTGTGTCGACCACCACTTACACGAGCAGCAGTGACTTATCAAGTGTAAAATCTATATGACTGAATTCAATTGTTCTTGCAATATCATGATGAAACATTGAAACAGAAAAGTTGCTTTTAAATATGTGGTATGGTGTTTTACATATGGAAATTTATTTAAATATATGAAATGAGAGGTTTTTTACTATCTGCCTTTCCTTTATAGCTCATTTTCACAGTTCTAAATTTTCTTGATGTAAATTTTAACCTCCCATGGTTTACATACACTTTAACTTTCACTTTAAGAAGCAGTCTAAACATCTTAAAAAACTTCTTTGCTAATTTATAATGGCATTATATAATTGAGTAAATTCTGAAGAATTTATTCACTTTCCCGGCAGAATTTTATCCAATCAATGTAATTAGCATCTAATATTTTGCAAGTGAAGCTGACATCCTGTAACCTGGCCACTTGCTGATCATGCAGTACTGTTACTTCCAACTTTGTCTAACTTCTAATTTCTGTACACTGTCTTGTTATCCCATCTTCCTTTTCTTTATACAGGTCTGAAACTATTTGATCAGTATGCTGCTCACTGGCCCATTACTTAAACAGTTTCCTACAAAAGAAACCATTTTTTTTTTACTGAAAGAGAGTCAGCCTTGTCACTCGCAAGTTCCTCCTCTGAGGCCAGATGCTCATTGATGCTCTCATTTTGTTCAGGATGTGATTTTAAAGCCATTCTGTCAGCTTGCACTTTGCAGTGGACTGAATTGATCCAGAAGTTAATTGCATTGACATTAACCTGTTTTAACAAGCCTAAACTATCAATAAATCACTTCTTTAGTCACTGCACTTTTCCTGGTGCTTTACTGGTATACTTCACCTGAGCTGATAAATAGGGTGAAAAAGATGTCTTCCCTCTAATATACTTTGCATGCTTAATAATATCTTTCTAAAGAAAAAAGGTAATGTTAATATACATGAACACATAAAAATATGTTAGTCAAATTACTTTGGCTTTGCTATTCTTATCCCTTTTATAAGATTTGGTTTCAGGAAGACATTGCACTTAGGGAACACTGTTTTACTTGTTATGTAGTCTGACTGATTAGTCCAACCACAAATCCATAATACAAATCCAAAACATTTCCAAATAACCCTAAAAATTCCTCTGAAGACACAAATTATCTGGGTTTTTTTTTCCTTTCTCTCCTTTCACCCCCAGATCTGTCTTTACAAGTACCTTATGAACACATAAGTGTACTCACATTGCTTGTTTTTACTGGCAGTCTGGAGCAAAAGTGCTTTCCTATCTGCTGTCTGGATTGAGTGACACTACTGAGAATAAATTATCTGTGTGATGTACTTCCTCACTTGAACCCACGCTTCAGAGCATATCAACTTTGGTTTCCATCAGTAAATCAGTAAGTAAAATTTACTGCGAAATTTTAATTACTTCTTCTCTGTCACTAAAACAGAGTGGAACAATCAGCTGACATAAGTAACCTGTCAAGCAAAGATATTATACCTATTTATAAGAATCTGTAAATGCAATCACATATAATACTTGTCAAACTTAAATGTGGCATTGAGAAAAATATAAAAACAACAGAAAATTAGCCATATGTTATTTCTTGTGCATACATATGCATATGGCTTTAACTGCTGGACATGAAAAATCAGCTTTGGGACACATGGAGATTTCTGTATATCTGAATGAAATGAGACCTTTGAGAACTTTTTTTTTTAAAAAATAGAGGAAAAAACATGATTTAAAAAATGTGGTTAAAATCTAGGTCATACCTGGGGCCACTAGATAATAGGAAGTTTTATCATTAATCTCAGTCAGATTTTTGAAAGGGTCAGTACTGTGAACTTCCACTTAATATTGTTCCCATTACAAGAATGAATGGTGTTTAGTATTGACAAGGAGAAAAGAAAATCAATTTGTGGTTTTAACCTTAATCAGCATACTTGCATATGGAAAGCTCTCACTGTCTACTTTGTGAGTATATGAATCCATGGGTTTGTGTGTATTTATCTACAGAAAGAAGGAAAAAGAAAAAAGTATAGAAATAAATTAGTGAACACACCACTTGAGTTCACTGAGTAAATGTTGAATTTTCCAATTAAAATAAACCCCTAATAATTTCCCTGGTACTTATTTGGCTTGTGACTCAAATAATTTTTTTTCAAGATGGCTTTCTATTGGAGACCAAAGCTGTGGCAATTTCCTACCACAGGCAAAAACAGAGGAACATAATTTCCAAATCATAGGTTCTAACAATCTATGTGGTTACTGGCTTTTAATATGTAATGAATAGATTTGAGTCTGGTGGCAGGAATGGGGAATAATAGCATATCTAACAAAGTACAAATTTTTCAACTTGTAAGCAAAAGGATTTAATACCTTTAGTCAAAGGCCATTTTTAATGCAGCTAGCATAGTGATTAGAAAAGATCACCCTAAACTGCTTAAATTTAAGGTATGATAACCTTTAAAGGAAAAATGAATCCATTTTCTAAGTACAGCAGACAGAAAGTTCAAATGATAAGAATCACTTGTCAAAACTAATAAAACAGGATGATATCTAATATTAGTTTTTTGCACTACATTTAGCATTAAAATTTTTAAATGGTGCCTTGGTGGAGAAGTAACATTATTTGTGGTCTGTGCTTTATGTGTGAAGGGAAACTGGAAATATTCAGTCATTTCATACAAAGCCAAGGGAAAGAGAAGCAGCATGACTGAAGTCAAAACATTCAGCAAGGTTTAAGTATGGGGTTCATTCAAGGAAGATTTATTGGTTTCATTGGGATGCAATTCATTAATATTCATTAGACATTTAAAAAGTTGGGTGTCTAACTTAAGGGTCATTATAAGATTACTATATAGTCAACATAAAATGTTAGGAACTTACTGAAAGGAACTTATGCCATCCAATTTTTTTTTTTAATAAGTCTCTAAAATAGGAAGGATTAAATAGTCACTCTCTCCATAGATAGAAAAGGCAGTGAAGATGAGTAGCTTATCCCTACACCATATGTCTCCTTACAACAGCATTTTTTTCAGTCTGAGATGCATGCTCTGAGATTAATGTGGCTCTGTTCCGTGGAACCATTTTTGTATCATGTGTGACAAAATTACTTGGATATTCATCGTATGAATGTATTATTAAAGTATAACAGCAGAAGGCTCAAAAATAAGAAAGAGGAAAATAAACCACAAGAAGAAAAATTTTGATAAACATTTCAGGGTGATTAAAATGGAATGACAGTGTTATTTTCAGACAAGTTCCTATCATCTCACACAGCCAAGTTTCTAATCTCATTTTACCCTTGTAGGGAAACAGCACATCAGCATTTAACAGTAAGATAGACGCAGTTCCCAAGGGGTGAAAAAGCTGCTGTTCAGAAGCAGTAGAGGCTGATGGCAGGAAACAGAGGTGAGAATTATAGAAAAATACAATTACAGAATCTTTTAGGTTAGAAAATACCTTTAAGCTCAAGTCCAACCATTTACCAAACATTGCCATTTGCACACTTAAACTGTGTCTTCAAGTAGGCAGAAACAGTCAAACTTACAGACTTTTTTGCATTTTAAATCCCATTTTGAATGTCAAAGAAAGTGAATCTCTAATAAATAATTACTGACAAAGGCATTTCCCTCTGGGCTGTGGACTTCTACTCCATGGATGCTACCTAGTACGATGGATTTATTGTACCATGGTGAGTACTATAGGGCAAATTATGTCATCCTTTACTCATACTTCATATCAAGGATATTTTTTTCTTTACAGACTGAGGATGCATGCAATAACAGTGTAAACCATTCTTACTGATTCACTGGATACGGAAGATTTAATAAAATGTAGGAAAAAAGCTAATAAAAAAGTCATATTTTTTTTCTAAAGTGAGTATGACATGTTTCTTTATAAAAAGCTCAGATGAAAACTAGGTTCTGATAGCCTTCTGTTTACCACCTACCTTTGTAAGAAAAACTTTCCCTTTTCAGTCATCTCTGAAGCTTCCAGTCCCCCTTAGTTTCTTATTCCTGCACTGGGAAGAAAGACTCACAGTTACCAAGTTTACTTGAAAGCTACTGTCTCATAGACAGGCAAATGGAGTAAAAATATAGGATGTAGATGACTGTATAGATTTGCATCACTGGTGGGATTTGCTCAGATTATAATGGTTTATTTACACTCAGTTTTGTTGCTACCAATAAGATTAAATAATATTTTAATTTAAGAAGGTTGTCCAGTTACTCTATTCATAACTGGTTGTAGGCCTGGCCTCCAGGAGGTAAATGTTTCTTAGTCAGATATAAGGGGTAAGCATCACCAAAGCACAGGACATGGACGCAAGCAGCCCTGTGAAGGGGCAGGGTGCTTTCTTACCTTTCTTACTATGCCTTTAAGGCATGAAATGTTATGCCTGGGCATTCATACTCAGAGTGTGGACCAGAGAGCAATTAGTTCTGCAGCAGTTCCACGAGTGCATGCTGATGACTTTTGTGAGGTAACAACAAATTGGAATCAATGGAGTTCAGCTTTTAACGGAATAATAATGGCAGAAGTGGCTGTGCAACTATTCACCTTTCAAGCAAAAGATTAGATCATCTTGTGTCCAGATTTTTAAAGTAGTGCAGTAGCTCAGTCATGCATCTAAGTAGATGTGTGTAGTAAAAAATGATAACCTTTATGGTTTATAGATATTTTTGGGGGATAGGATGAACAAACTGATTTATTCAATGGACCTTGTTATTGAAGCTATATAATATTGGCATTCTCTTAAAGAAATCTCTGTTGGAAGGGAAATAAGCTGTGGCTTCCCAGATTCATTTCCTCACTGCATTATTCTACATTGGTCCATTTCTAATAATTGACACACACTGAGACGACATCAGCCTGCCTAATTTAAGCACCTAAAACTAGGCAGACAGGAAGTCTCTCTAGAGGCATTCAAAAATACCTACTGTTCACCATATTCTATACACAGAAGCTAGGCACCACTTCTTTACTCCTAGTAATCTAGATGTGAAAGAAGGTATCTGTACTATAGAGATTAGATCTCTCTCTTGGCTATTAGGAAAAGCATACTTCTTTTCTTTTCTTTTTTATTTTTCTGGTTTGTTTTTTTTGGTTTGTTTTGTTTGTTTGGAGGCGGTTTTTTTTATTTAATTAAATATAACATTTTAAAATATTTGACCATATATCATAGGTCTCTGACTATGGTCACTGACTTAGGGTGACTGAACACAGAAATGAGCTTCACAGAGAAGTTGGGCTGTGTCCATCCTTGTACATATTCAAAACTCAGCTGAACATGGACCTGTGCCATTTTCTACAGATGACCCAGTTTTGAGTGGGAGAGTTGGAGTAAATGATGCCCAAAGGTGCCAGCTGATTTCAGCTGTACTGCTGATGCCAAATTGATTTTTGCCCTTTTTGTTTTTTATATTTTCTATATTCTTTACATATACATTTGTGGCTCGCTAGCCTATTATAGTATTTGTAGCTAGCATTTTACCTACTCTATTAGACAGAAAGAGAAAATAAATTCCCCAGCACCTCCAAGCTGGGGGTCCAAGGTTAGATTGTCTGGGAAGCCAAGTTTTAAACTAGAGACACATTTTCATAAACAAAGTTTAGTTCCTGTCTAAGGGAGGGGATTCAGAAGGGGTTGAACCGGGGAGGAATTACCTCACGACTTGTGTCTCTAACTGGGGATTCTTGTCAGTTATGCTAATTTGTTAAACACATAAAAATTGCATGTGCTTTATGTTATGTGTGCATCTTCAGGCACTTTACACCTAGAGAGTTGTGCACCTAAGGATCCCTATAAAGGTTACCCCTTTTTATCACCTAACTGTGTCTGGCTCTTGATTTTCGGAGCAGCAAAAAGGCATCATTGTAATTCTGGGAATTTGCATTCTTCCTGTGTCACCTGACTGGGCTTCCACCTCTTACATGTGTTTTTTTTCATGCCTGAGCTGAATCAGGAGCAATTTACTCATCTGCATCAAACAATGGTTTGATTTCCTGCTCATTGGAATGGACCCTTCTTGAGGCTAGAGGAGATAATATTTGAAACCAGCCATCTGCCCTGGAGCTCCCCTCTCTCCAGTGTGGTTTCCCATGGGATTCTTGAAAGCACAGCCTTAACATGTTCACTCTCCTGAAGTCCAAGGCTGGAATCCTGCTGTTTGCCTTCATCCCTTCTCTCAGTATCCTGAACTCCACCATCTCACAGCCACTGCAGCCAACAGCCAAAATCCTCAACCAGCTCTTCCTTCCTTTTAAAGATCAGGTCCAGCAGAGCATGTCCTTCATCAACAGCACTGTCATCCATGTCATGAATTTATCACACCAGTGCACACACCTGGATTGCTTGTGATCTGTGCTGCTGGCCTTCCAGAAGATATTAGATACTTCATGACAATCTTCCTACAAAATAGAGCAAATGGAATCATGTCTCTTGGTCTGCAGTGCTGGGGCTTTTTATTAGACTGTTCACTTGGGTAATACAGAATGAATTGCACCTTTTCTTACAGCCACCCTTTCCACAGTGCCACTTACCTTGTATATTACAGTGCTGGTTTAGTAGTCTTGTTGGGTTTTTATATCTCCGTGTCACTAATTTTAGGATTTCTATTTCTGCAGAAAGAGAAGTGAATCTCTTCCATTTAAAATCATATTCCCTCACAATTTACTTAGCAGGAAACTATAAGATTAACAAAATAAAATTCAATTTGAGCTTGAATGTTAACCAAACAGACATCTTTATGCTGTATGAATAACTTAAGAGGAAGAATAGCATGATCAAAAAGGTGGTAAACAATGTGCTTAATGTTCACCTTTCACAACTTAATAGTAAGTCAAATTTGTGTTAATGCAATTGATGACCATTTCTTTAATTTTTCTTTTTAAAAAGGCAATGACCTCCAGGGGTAAACTCACCACCTGTTTAAGCTAGAGAGGAAAAATTTCAGCTTCACAGTACATTTAGTCAAGGAATTAAACAATGTGAAATTTTTGAATGCTTCAAGCAATCTAGGAGACTAAGCTAAGAAGTAAATTAAATACAAACAAAACTCGAAGATCAAGGAGAAAATCTATCAATCTCTTTCTGACATAGCCTTTTCCTTTTCTTGTTATTTACCAAAATACTGTAAATAACAAAACATGATAAAAATGCAAAGGAATAGTTGAATGCAAATGTCCTTAAAAGCATAAGAAAATATTAAGTTCTTTGCAACAAAGACTCACCCACTAAGTGAATCCTCCAGACCTGAAATTCTTAGATTCTTTTCAGATAAATAAATGGTGGTCCTATGACATAGAAAGGCACTTGGTCTACTCAATAGTGGAAAAAAGTGAAAGGCCACACAAACTAATTTGTGCACACCTGTGCATTAGGTAGGGCTTTTAACATGCTCTACACAATGAAACAACAATTTACAAGTGAAGGTATCATGCTCATAATTTCATAATATCTGACAAATAGACACATTTCCTGGTATATATCATTGCCCCAGGCTTTCTGCACATACTGGCAGGCATGGCTAATGTACTAAATTGTACTAAGCTTATCTTTTCAAAAACTTTTTGTGACTCTAAAAGCAAGGTATGCTAGATTGTAATGAAAGATAAGTCATGGAAGAAATAAAGATGTTTAAATAGGAAAGACTGGTATGAAGAAACTGAAAGCTTTTCTTGGCTATCCACAACATTTTAGTCTTAAAGTTTAATGTGAGTCTTCACAAGTGATAGGGAGAGACGCTGGGCTCTTATTCTTTGAGGGTTTTGTAGGCTTCTGAGTGAAAACTACAGATGAAAAGGTGCAAAGAGCTGGGAGGATTCCTTCCTCACCTCTTTCTAATAATGCTGGGTGTATGAATTGGAACTGAGGATGGGACAAATGACTGGAACTGGTGTCAGGAGTATATTGACTACACTGGATGAGCACCTCTGCTTTTGACATCCAGTATAGATATAAAACCATACGTATAAATGTAGAACATCAGCTCCTCATCATGAACTATTGTTCCATAAGTTCCTGAACTTCATATATCTAGGACAAATTGGCACTAAGGCCATGCTGCCTGCAGGGAGGATCTGGAAAATTTACCCAGAAAATTCTGAAATCAGAAAGACTTTCTACTTCAGAAATATGAATTTTAGATATGATAACATCGGTTCTCCAACCTAGAAGAGAGATAAAAAGCTCCCCTGCAATTGTACAAGCAAAACAAAGCAAAATTGAGGCTGTGCACTGCCTTGCTTAACACCAAGAAGCCAAATTTTAAATGTACCAGTGATTTACAACTCTCACACACATAAGTTATTAGACTAACTCCTGAGCAAGAGCTGTGTGTTTTAGCATACTAATAGGAAACTTGACCTTGACTATATACCTGTTGTGAATAAGGAGGACAAAGCAAAAGAACTGAACAAAATTGTAATCTAACCTGACTGTTTAAGTATTTAGTTGGGACTCGTAGTAGCAAATATTCTCACATATGAGCAACAGTTAAAATTATTCTTGGACTATTTGCAAGATACAACATAAAAATAATATTTGTTATTCAATAACATGAAGTGGGCTATATTTAATATTTTAGGGTGGGATTCATCTGACCTAAAGTTGGGTGTCTGCTGTACAGACATGTTCACCTGAACAAGTCACCCTAAGATTTTTGAGTGATATGAAAACTCTTTCTATTGATAATTTAGGATTCATGTATTGCTAGCTTCAGTATAGATTCCTACATTTGGTTATAGTCATAGACTGGAATAGGCTAATTGACCATAATTGCAATAAAGTGTTCATTTTAAGCTGGTGATAATAGTTTCCCAGAAACACTATTCAGATTGTCAAAAATGCACACTCTCCATTCTGTAGACCCAACAAAAATGTATCAGTTTGAACACAAAAGAAAAGCAGTCACCTTGATCCAGATGGCTGCAGAAAGACAGCTTTGATTACCTGGCCTCCAGTTTGGAGATAACTTATAGTCAGGGAGAATTTAAACCACCAAAGCAAACACTTAGGTGTCTGACAACACACGAGTACCCTCTTTGCAACATTTCCCTAAGATACCATGTGCACCACAGATCAACTCAACTAGAATTGCTGTGGTTTAGCATTATAACTGCGTACTTTAAAGCTAACACTGCTACTTTATTTTTTCATGCAGCAGCTTATGAGTAGCATTTTTTTCTCAGGACATATTGAGTTAAAGTATATTAGTGCCTTCTGTGGCTCAGGAAATACATCTCATGCCTGTGCAGAAACAGCAGAAATACCATAAGATTTTTATAACAAGGTATTAGCCAGTTCAAGTGCTTTAATGACCTTCAATATCCCTGAATGTGCCTTTCACAGATATACATGAATGTAAGAACATAAATAGATTTTTTAAGCAAGCTAGGATTGTAATGAGCTTGGGTTATTCAAAAAGTGTATTTTTTCATGCTATAATCTTAGGGTTAAGTTCCATTAATTTAATCATATGTTTTCCCTTGAGTGAGATAATTGCAAACAAGTGATTGAATTGCTTGTTTTATTTGAAATGTAAAGAAAGAATGTATTTCTACATAAAAACATATTCTTGCAAAAGAAGGGATATTTAAAAGAAAGTCAAATTTGTCATATATTCACTCCATAGCACATCTGTCTTTACAGAAAATTCAGCACATGCAGTTGTCTCGCATGCTTCTGGTTACACCAAAACCTTTAAACTGAGGAACTGAGTAAAGTCTCTTGGGATATGTCTGTCTGAGTCTACAGGCTGCCTGAAAGAATGTGACTGGGGATCATGATTTCTAGATTCTGCTAGGCTGTGGTGGTAGGATTCACATCTCCAAATCCACTCACCTGAAAAGAAGATGTCTGGCCTAAAAAAGTCATCTTGGTCTTTCTACACTAATTAGGAAAAGGTAGATACCCCTAGAGAATGATTCATCATAACCAGCTAACTCTTTAGACTAGATAAGTTTAATCAAGTGTACAGGTGTTTCAGCCTCAAATGATTATGGAAAGAGTCAATAGAGGAATTTTAGATTATTTACTTAAATGGCATTTGGGGAAAAAAAAGTAGAAGGAATTCCACTCTCAGAGTCCTCACCCTTGACTCTCCCTCACATTAGATGGACAGCTATTACAAAATATCTTGTTCCTCACTACACAAGGCACTTCAAATTGCACTGAGTAGTGCACTATTGTGCAAGAAGGAATAATAGGAGCAGTCAAAGCAGCAATACCTCAGTCATACCTCAACTATTTTCCACAGATCTACAGTACATATAAACTGCACCTTTAAAAACAAAGTTAGGAGCTTCAGGATAACTTCTTACCAAAAAAAAAAAAAAAAAAAAAAAAAAAAAAACGCATAAGAAAAAAAAGGGGAAAAAAAAAAAAAGGCTTAGAAAAATAATGGGGAAAAATAAACAGGAGAATAAAACTAGGTCCCTAACAAATTTGTTTTGTACTACCAGCTTTCAGGCTATTTAGTTTTATCCTGTGTCTGCATATATTTGCTATGTTAGCTACCAATTGACTACTTACACATGCAAATCCTCACTGAGAAATGTTTTGCATTAAAAAAGCATGTGTTTTTAAAAACAAAAGCATGTGCTTCAAAGGTAAGATTAATGTTATCGTTTCAAATATGACAGAAATTATATATTTTATATCCCTTTTCAAGGCCTCTCCCTCTCCTCAGAATGTACAGCATTTGCTTTAAAACAATTACACTATATGAAGCAGTGCCTAAAGTATGATCACTTGACTATCACTGGTGCAGAAACTTCAGGTCCAGAAATATGCTACATTCATTTATTCTTGCTGTGATAGAAGGAAGTAAAGCATCATGTTGTTATTGAAAAAATTCCTATTAAAAGTTCCTATTGAAAAGCACAAGAATATTAAATACAAGTTGAAACTGAATTGTCTGGTAATGTTCAATGTACTTAATCTGTCTGTTTTTCACAGAAGATGGAGGTTAAGAAAGTCAGAAAAAAAATTTAAAAAGCAAATATAATCTACTGCTAAAAATTTTCCTTGCCAAGCACAATTTATAAAACTGCTAAACAGCTTTTGAGTGACTTGGGAAAGTCTGAAGAAAGCTAGCAGGCAGAAATGCTAATAGTTAAATAAATCCCATTCTTACTTACATGGATGTCAGGAATTAGACAGAAACAGTTAAAGAATTTTGAAAACTGCCAGAATTCTGTCAGACTACAAAGCTAAAACAGTGCTTCTGGGTGCTCAGGCAGATTACCTATTCACCAGACCTGGATTTTGCCTTTAACAAAAGCAACAGGATTGCTTCACTCTAGAAATCTTGCTTTATGAAGAAAGGTAGTGTCATCCTATTAAAAAAGAATGGGTGAATGAAATACATGGATGAAAGCAGATACTGCAATCATGTCAAATCAAGATATAGTGAAATACATTCAAAAACTGTCACATAAACCATTCTCCCTAAGTTTTCTCTGTGAACATGGTCTCCAGTGCTCTAGTGCTTTCTTATTTGTGACCAGTTAGATCACAATCCCTTCTAATATGATTACAATAAACAATAATCTTCAATCCCAATTGCATGGCGTATCATTTTTTGTGTGATTTGAGATCCCATGCAACCATTCTCATTGGTATAATGTAAGTATGGTAGTCAAAAATAAATACACAGTTAAATGAGAGGTTTTCATCCAAACTTTGCAAAAGTACAGGGCTGGGACAGCTTTCTAACTGAAATAGTATAGAAAATATATAAATACTTTGAACATGGAAACACCTCCATGGAAAAAAGTCATTATATATGTGTTACATAACACTTTTTATGACAGCTGAAACAGATTCAGTGGCACAGATGATCCATTCCATCTTTTGGCCTGCTCAGAGAGGGAATCATTTTTTAGGCTGCTCAAATGAAAGTTTACAGTTGCCTGTTTTCCATGTAGTGGCCCTTTCTTAGTTCCACAAGGTTAATAGCACAGGTAAATCAATGTGTATTTGGTATATGTGGAACTGTGCACATGACTAAGGATTGTTCTTTGATTTCAGCTTCCTACTCGGCTTAGATTCTCACCAAATAAATATGAGCACCGTGTTGGTGACTTCCTTGGAGGTACACTGATTTACACCAGCAGAGGTGTAAATTTATGCTATTGCTGCCTCTTGCAAAGGTATAAAGAGGCTTTCAAAAATGCACTTCATTTGCCATTAATCACTGTGCATGCAAGGAAATGCTGCATTATTCTCTGTAAGGTTTACTGTTGGTAAGCCATTGCTTAGCAGGTAATGTCATAGGAAATTACTTCTTTCCTTATCTGTATGTGCTCTCAGTGGTTTATTCACAGCCAAGAGTTCTGACAATCCCTTCTCCACTTTTATTTACTTCAGTTACTCTGTTGACTTTCCTTTTTCTTAGGGGTATATCAATTATATATATCAATTTCTTGTTAAATCACAACTGGAAGAAGCAATACCACTTTTTTGCATGTGCTCTTTTGCATTTGTACCAGCTGCTATGAGACAGGGCAGAAATCCTGCTTAAAAGTTCTTCAATTATGCTTCATTATTTTATAACATTTTCAACAGCTGGATGCTTAATTACATGCGCTACAGAGCAGAAGTATTTTCTCTCTTTTGGCAAGTGTGCAGCTGCAAATCTTGTTGCTTTAGCGTGCTATCTAGAACACATTAATCATCCTTCCAAGGATTCCTATCAGCAGTAGCAAAGGAAAATAACTGAGAATGAGTTATTCAACAAGTAAATGATCAATTGCATATGTACTTTGAATATTATAATTTGAAGCAATCGTGCTTGAAATCACCTAATACTATGAATGAAATAATGTAGCAACTATTGATTGTTGAATATTTATCACTGCACCTATTTTAATAACAGAATTGAAATTATAAATTTTACAGAAATTGGACTCAAAGAGATCCCTCAAAAGGAAGAAAATGTGTTCATAGAATAGGCATTTTAAATTTGTAGTACCTGAAAGTGGTATTCAAAAAAGCTTTATATTTGTTCTGATTAATTTTTTGCACTTTGTTTCAGTGTAGGCCCATACTCATGAAAACATTGCTATAAATTTGTTATTAAATAAAATTCGTATTTATTCAAAATATTGAAGGTCATTTTATTCTTAAGAAATGTATGAAACTTCAAAAAATCTGAAAGATAAAGTACTTGTTAGTTTTAAAATCTATTCTATCATCTCCACAGAATCCACACAGCTTTCTTCTGTAACCCAATGGGACAGGTGAAGCAAGTGTTAGAGGTGATCCATGCAGTATATTTGACCTAAAGGGGCCCTATAACAAAGCTGGAGAGGGACTTTCGACAAGGGCATATACTGATAGGACAAGGGGGAATAGCTTCAAACTAAAAAAGGGTCCATTCAGATTGGATATTAGAAAGAAATCCTTGGCTGTGAGGTGGTGAGACATTGGAACAAGTTGCCAGAGAAGTTGTGAATGCCCCATCCCGGGAAGAGTTCAAGGATGGAGCTCTGTGAAACCTGGTGTAGTGGAAGGTGTCCTTGCCCATGGCAGGGGGGTTGGATCTAGATGACTTTTAAGATCATTATCATCCCAAGCTATTTTGTGATTCTATGATTTTCTTTGCTGTTATATTTGGACAGAAAAATCCCTGCTCACCAGAGCACCACAAACACAGTTTGTCAGTTGGCACCCTGGGCTGATTATCAGTATATGGGCTACATATGCCATTCTATAAACATTGCACAGCTTTTAAATCACATAGGGAAATTGCATAAAAGCAATTGCTTTTCAGGATGGAGGATGACAGGAAGCCTGAGACCTGGACCAGCTGCAGAAATTCAAAAATCTCTTTATTCACATATTTTGCCAGGTAAGAATGTACATTTTTTGGAAGTTTGGATCTCTAACACTGTCTGAGTTGGGAATACAATTACGCAAAGCAGAGTCCTTTAATGAAAACATTTCATGCTCCTATTTTTTTTTTTTTTAATTTAAGAAGAAAGATTGGTAATTTCGGGGAAATACACTGAGAGAAAGAAAAGGATAAGATTTTTGCAAGTGACTACAAGATGGGATGACATCTCATTTTAATATCTTTGGTTGGATCTCATAATTCCCTTCATCTCAAAAGAAACTGGGCTTAAAACTACTTTGTTGACATCTGCCTATCTGATTTTCAAAATCTGAAATATCACAATAGTAAAATGTGAATTATTGAGCCTTAAAAGTGGAGATGCTAATTAGTCTAATAATAGTAAAACTACAGAAAAATGCAATTTATGTATTAAGAAATTTCCAGATGTTAAGGAGGATACAAAACAGAAGACACACAGAGTGAAAAAGAATAATTGCTGACAGGAAGGGGCAATAAAATTTTCTGATTAAGACAATCGGACAATTCTGCACATTGATTATCCCCACACTACTTCTATCACTGACTATTGGCTACTTTTGTAAAGAAGAAATTAATGAAGAGCTATAGAAACAAGGAAGCAATGGAAACATGTTTTACAGGGAGAAAATAAACAATAAAAAAATTACCTTGTCTGGCTTACAACAGACCCTTGTGACAGCACTTCCAATCACGAGAGCCGTACATTCCCTGGCATCTCAGGCTGCCCCAGTGACTGCATCCTTCCCATGCTTACACACTGGCTTCCTCATCTCCTAACTCAATCTTCAACATCTTCCCCTCCTGCTTCTACAGTAAAAACACATCTAGATACTACTGACTACACAGAGCCCTCAACAATTGAAGCTCTCTCCAGCCCCACCAGGAGCCATCTTATCCCACTTGCTTGTCACTGCTTACTAAAGGTGCTTTTCACAACCACAGATTTCCTTTTGTTCTAGTCAGATTTAGGTACAGTCCAACTGATATTCTGGGCTCCAGTTCTAGCCGAGGTCTTTGACTTTCTCTTGTTAAACTTGGATTGCTTATTGGGGAGTGGACTTGACACAGTATTTTCACAGTCCCTTCCCTAAAGCCATTATGCTATGGATAATGCAACACAAACTGAATTAAGTTGATGGTCTAAATAAAGTGATGCAGACAAGGTAAACTGCTTAATTTCAATAGTACAGATGACCAGGCACAACAGAAGCAATTTTGGGAATAGTAACCCAGCTGATAGAGAATAAACTGCTGCTGTGCTGTGACCAACAAGACAACGCTCCTTAGAATCCATTACAGTAGCTCAAAAATTATTCTCGAGTGTGCAGAGAATTTTGGCTACTAAGCAGTAAACACTCAAGCTTGTTAAAAACATGAAAATTTTGCATCATGTCTCTTCAAACTTAATATATAGAAATCAATCTTTCTCAAGACTAGAAGAAGACCTCAAGCCAAACTTACGCATGCTATGATCTATTAAAATAGAATATAAAATTAATAATTAATAATCTAAAGTAACTTCACATGGACATTAATATATTTTCATCATGTTATGATTGACTTATTGTAAGGTGCTAACAGAGTGTTGCTAGAAAAACTTTTTTTTTAATTTCCCACAGACCCTGCATTTTAATCAAATAAACATGAGCTTTTCAAGGAATATACAGACAATGAAGGAAGGTAAGCAGGTGGAAAAAGCCAACTCATTTGGCTAGAGTTAATTTTCTGGAGGAGTAAACCATATCATGATTTTTAATTCCCTTGTCTGTTACAAATGATCCTTTAATACATATGAAAATAGTATGAAGATACTTGCCTGACTGCCCAGATGCAAATTTAAACGTGTTATTTTAATTATAAAGAAAATTTGTGGCACAGATAATTTTGGAGACAGTCATAGCATAGTGTTACAATGCAGTAACTATGTTTCAAATGGAACCTTTCACTGTCAGTAAGAGTGTTAATCAATAATTAAAATATGAGGATGAGTAATGCAATAAGCCAAATTAGTTTCATAGATGGTTGCTAATATTGATGACTCAATTACAGGTGAAAAGTGAAAGCATTTTGAAAATGTTTTTGAATATGCTTTCAGCACTTAATTTTTAAGGTATTATGAATATAAAACATTAGAGAAGAATGTATGAAAGAGTTGTTGTAGCTGGAAGAGGATTTTAATTGCCATGATTCATTTTTCTTTCTACACTAAAGATCTTTTAAATATATTCAAGGATCATCATCTATAAGAGCAGCAATAAGGCTAAATTTCACCAAAGGCAAAAAATTATTTGAAAAATCAAATCCCAGTTTTCACCAAAGTCACATTTCATGTTCTGACAGTGAAAATATAAAATTATGAATGCAGAGTTCCAAGTAATAATACTAAGACAACCTGTCATGTTGGAAAGTACAGAGTATCAAAGCCTTCTGGCATCACTGTAGTTCATTTATGTCTTTCATAGGGTAGACACTGTTGAACCAGAACCCTAATCACTAAAAAATATACAGCAGTATGAGACAACTGCCAAGACTTCAGTGTTATAGTTATCAGTGTTCAAGGAATTTTGCAACAGGCTCACTCAGAAAAAAAAGTCAGAACATACTGAATAAAAAAGAAACAACAAAAAAAAATCCCCACAGAGACATTCCCAGATTTTATTGAGGAAGACATGCACAGTATGGTAGAGATATTCTGATTTATGATTCTGAAAATGCCTTAATGGACTAGACTGGAGAAGCAGAAATACATGAAAACAAAAAAAAAAATTATATTGCATTAAACTTCAGGGGAAAGAATGCACATTGTTCATCTAAAAGCATACTGATTGAATAAAGCTTTCTCTGAGATTAAACTTCTTCAAAATTTAAAATGGGAAACTTCAGACATGAGGTGTCATGGATAGCATTAAAAAAATGAGGTATCTAAAATCAATTGGTGTCCTGTTCCAGGGACTTACCTTCCTAGCAAGATCAGACAGCTAATTCAGATCTTAGCACATTTGCTTATACACTTGATGTGACCCATCTACTACCTTGGAATGTAGAAAAAGATAATGTTATGAATGGAAAAGGATTCACACTCAAAGTACAGAAATAATGTATATTGACTTCTCTTTGAAGAAGAAGGAATATCAAATCACCTGGAAGGCCAATGGTGACCTTTTGAAAACTCATTTCAATGTGCCATGCTCTGAAAACTTTTCCTTTAGCTCAGGACTAGTCTTGTAATCTCATAACCTCAATAACATGTTTCTGCCATTTCTTTTTGAAGAGAAAATCTCTCTTAGTAATGTTAGGCAGGGCAGGACTCACTACCCACATCCAGGCAGCAGGGCAGGATCATGGGGACATCTTCCCCCACATTCCAAGGGAAGGGGGTTGCACTGGCAGGGGAGGAAGATGCACTCAGGGCCCTTACTCAAACATAAAAAAGTGGGATTTGGTCACTTCAGGAGAGCAGCAGCTGGTCAGCAAAGCTGGGAAAGAACAGTGGGATGGAGCTGCACTGTTCCACAGAGTCCAGCTTCCTCCCTTCTGCTGCTGCTGTACATATCCATGGCTTGTATGCAACTTCCTAAAAAGTTATGCTTTATAACCCCGTGTGGGGTTTTTGTGGGTTTTTTTCCAGGTCCTTGCAATACCTTTTGGATTCTTTAGAATTGTGGGATTGATATATAGAAATTAAAGTGGAGGTGATTAGTATAAAGAGCTCCGTTATGAATATATACAACTCTGTTCATAACTTAGTAGGCTTAATAAAGTTGTTCTCACCACCAACGTCTTCTTAATACCATACAGTCTCCAGGGATTAAGAGAAAATCTGTTCTTCCATGGAACAGAGGCAGTAATAGAATTTGAGATACTACAAATACATGCAGCAGTTTTAAGTAGATGGAATAATGCTGAATTATGGATGTATTTCCCATGAGTATTGAATACTTAATAGTGGTTAGTGCCTTCATTCAAAGGTAGCAAAGAATAGAAAAGATTAACAAATTGAACATTCTGAACACTCTGTATGTATAACTAGCACACAGTTCCATGCACTGATGTTAGGACATATTCCAGATGTGTTATATGCTTCAGCTGTGGGGGAAAAAAAGGGAAAATGACTGAGAATAAATGACAGCATGCTTTACAATGTCAACACATATGCAGTGCACGTAGAACTATCACATGGCAAAGGAGTGCTTACAGCACCAATTTGCACTTTAGTGAGCAACTGGACTCTTGCACTTCAGATTTGCACAACAGCTCAAAGTACTGAAAATGGTGAATTCTATAAGTGAGAGCATCTTATGCAAGATAGGTTTCTTTATCTTACAACTGATCCATAGTTAAATGATGTTGGGCTGCTGGGGAAAAGGTACTTTGACTTTCCATTGCACAGCAGAATTTAGGCCTTTCCATTTCTCTGTGTACTATGACACATAGTTACAGAGATGAAATTCATGACTTGGAAAAAAGCATCTATTGACATTGAATTTTAATATAGCATTAGTAAGGAATAAGCCTAAATTTAGAGGTGTGAACTGTATAAATGGTCACTGGCTACTTTATTCATCAACAAAAAAGCAGGCTCTGGAAAATCTGAGGCTTACTTCCCATCTATATGGCTGATTTCAGGTGCTCGATATATACTCTGCAAATCATCTCTAGTTGTCAGTTTATTTACTTTCTGACTAATTTTGTGTGTCTGGGACCCCAAACTCTGGAAAGGATTGTCTGACATTGCAAAGGATATAATTGCAATAGTATGGTATGGAAATTAAATAAATCCTGTTCTAGTCTATAATAAAAAAATACAACTGAGACCTCAGTCACCCTAATCTCCCCCTGGGAGCCAGTAGAAAGACACATGCATCTATACAAGGTGAATGAACCCATGTAGGATCTAACTATAGTTCTAATTAGTCACCTTGGAAGAAAATAACTACATAAATTCCAGTAGAATTAACATCTTTTTGTGCCATTTCAATTTCTTCACTGGAAAAATATGAAGGAGAAATACAGATTCAGAACTTGTGGAAATTCTAGACACAGTGCTACTAATCAGAACTGTAGGCACATTTCTGGCAAGTGACAAATTGGGAGCTGTATAAACAGTAAACTATTAGGCTCATTTTTCTTCATTTACATAAATTATTGCAGCAATTATTTACCAATCCCTTTATCTGTGATTGGAAAATTATTAGTAAACAAAAAATGTTAGAATTATTTTCTACTTTGGATATGATAATTTTATTGTAGTTTTGATAGCTGTTTATTTAGCTCCCCTTGTAAGACTGTGAGAAACCATAGTTTATAACTTTCAGAAATGTTACATGCAAAAAGTGCATTTTCTTCTGCTTGGAAAGTAATTGTCCTGGATGACATTTTCACATATTTGCTCCAGGTTAAATGTACCGTTGCCACATTAAAATCTGAACAGATTTCACAGCAAAGTACCTATTTCTGTCAACAAAAATCAGCTTCTGTGTTTGAGGAAGACACCAAGCCACCCGGAAAACTTCAAAGAAACATTTTATCTGGTATAGTTTCACTGACTTTTGTGTGTGCAGTACTGATTTCTGTGAGTTTACAATGCCAGTTGCAATGTTTCTTTCTACATAACTGCATTTTGACTATTAGTCATGAACTTAACTCTTCCTAGATAAATTTTGTTATCAGTCTTTACTGGTAATCTACAGTCTTATGTTGAAATATTTTAATATTCCTTTTCAGCATAAAATTAAAAGGAGAAGCCAGACTTTCACAAGGAAAAAAAGAATATTAAGGGAAGATAAAAGTCTCTCCATAAGATGTTCCTCAATTACCATTTCCCTTGCTAAGATTCAAAAATGGAATACAGGATTTGATGCAAGGTTCATTCAACTATTAAACAGGATTAATTTTTGTGTGATAAACAACAGACCTGTTCACTTTTTTTTTTGGAATAGAAGCCAATGCCTTTGGTAACTATGTGAATGTAAAATTTTGGGAATTCAATTTATTTCTTCCTAATACCTGCCATTTCAAGGAATAAAAAAGCTCAAGGAAAATTGTCAGGGCATATATATATTCTTATATGAATTTAAATTAGCAGTAAAATCATAAGTAGTATACAATTAGTCCTGTACAACATGAAAAAGAGAACTTCACCTATTCTGTCTTCCTAACTGTGAAATACATCTGGCTTTTAAATAGTCTCCCCAAAGAAGTTGTTAAAATTTTGTGCATTCATCTGAAGCAAAACTAATACATTGAGTATGTAGTCAAAAGAGTAGCTGGATCATCTGTTACATCTGTTCCATCTCAAACACCCAAAAAAAGTGCCAAAATGGGCTGAGGTTTGATAGAGGTAATGCAAGATGTAATGCAGACAAATACTCAGCATTAGATCCAGTGAAAGATATCAAGCTTGGCAAGAATTTTAGGAATCTCTGCCCACAGATAAACACTCAACAGCCTACTGTCAAGTGCTTAGGAGGGTTGTAGAATGAGGGAGAATATGGAGAGAAAATTGATCCACCAAGGAAGGTGATTTTCATGACTAGCACCTGCAGTTGTTTTGTCAAAGAGCTGAGACAGCTCACTGTTGTCCTTTTTCAGCAGGGCAGAAGAAAGGAAGGCAGTGCTATTGTCCATCTCTAATATATCTGCTTAAATAAGCAGGGCACCAAGCCAACTGGGGGAGAAAAGCTCTTTCTTTTCCTGACCACTGTGCTGAAGAACGAGATCTGTTAGGTACTTCAGAACATGAAATTTCTGAAATAACTCAGTCTGACCCCTAGGAGTGGAGGCAGGAGCCAGGCACCTCAGGATTCATGCAGAGAAATTATAAGCAGATGGTGAAAGAAAATAATAAGTATTGAGAGTAGGGCATATCAAATTTGAAGTAATGTTCACTTCAAGTGTTTTAATTCTGAAAATCCCCAAACTCTTATGTATGCCCTGTTTCTTTCCACACACATCCCAACAATATAAAGGTGACAAATAGCAGGAGTTCCAGCCTGTGCAGCTCTATCATTCAATTCTAACATGATTATGAAACCTTATTCATGGTTATCTGCAATAGCCATAAAAATCAGAACTGGGCCAGTAGCTAGCTGGAAATGATAGAATGGGGATGGGAAATTCCCTGTGAAACCTCTAGATTAACTTCTTGGAGACCATTTTCTCGTGAGATTTTAAAGGATTTGGAGAAGTTTGCTGTGTTGGAGCCTGTAGGTTGTAAGCTGAGCTAAAAGATTGCAACTGGGCAGTGGAGAGGAAGGCTGACTTATTACTCTGGCTATTTCTGCCTGGGGCAGGGTAAACCACTTCAGAAAAAGTGATGGGAGAGGGGACTGTGCTTTCACAGAAAACATCTGTGTATGCTCAGCCTGCAGACCCGTCTGCAGTGGAGGATGAGGCCTGCAGTGACGTAGCAGGGTTCCTGCAGTGACGTAGCAGGGTTCCTGCAGTTCATGGGGGCAACAGGAGACTCCTATGAAGAGCAGGGAGCCCAGCTCTGCAGGAAGCGTGTCCTCACCCCAGCACAGCTGGAAAGGGTCTCTCCAAGGGAGACACAAATGTGTTTGGATGAACTTAAATTGATGATTTTTCAGTACTGGAGGAAACAAACCTTCTTTCTAGAACACAGGAGCTAGGGAGAACTCTTTCCCAGTATTTATCTTGTCTCATTCAGAAGAACTGATGTTTTCATGATTAAAAGTATTTTTCTTTCCTAGTTCATACGTTTCTGTTTAAGTAAGGGCTACTTATGAATACTGGAAGTCATTAGCATCATCTTGTGCTAAGATAATGAGATTCATCTGCCCTAATTAAATGGTGTTCAGTCAAACTAGGCTTCTTCTGTACTTACTGGAAAGAAGTAAGCACTTCCTAAAGGTCATCTCATAATAAGACTTAAGTATAAGTAAAATTAATTGCCCTACAGAGTAATTCTAGAATGATCAGTTGTCACTTGATAGCTAATTCCTAGTCTCTAAAATTGGGTAGTATGACTCCTTCCCTTCTCATACTTCTAGTCCTAGTTCTAGCAATATTTCACATATGCAAATATGAAACACCTGTACTTTTGAAGACGGTACATGATTCTGTCCATGAGTTATATCAGCAATAATTATCAGACCAGGAATGTCTTTTAAAGGAGAAACAAACCTTTGCCTATTCAGTTGCACTCATTTTTTTGAGGACTTTTTTTCATTTCTAATACAAACTGTCATCTTTTTATAGTAATTATTAAAAACAATGGATTTTTGTGAAAATTTAATATCCTAAAGTAGAAAGTAAAAAAATTCATACAGCAAGGCTAAAACTACATGACTCTAGTTCAGGAGAAATTTGATTCAAACTAAATTAAAGTTAATATTTTCTAATTTTGCAAGTAAGAATTTGCCATATTATCTATGCTATCGAAAATGTTTATTCAATGCAAGAAATAAACCAAAATGGTATCAAACAATCTGATGAACACTTTAAACAAACAGCAAGTTTAAAAAACTTCCATATAATTATATGAGTCTTAATAGAACTTCTCTGATCTCTCAGCTATACAAAGGTGCAATAATGTTCACTGGTAAAGCAAAGCTGATTTTTTTGCCTTATTAAATTTACATGTCATGGTATCAAGTACACATACAAAGTGACTGCATTTACTGTGTGCATATTATCCCAACAAAATCTGACATTCATAAAAATCAATGGGCTGCAGGCATTTATTTCTTAAATGATTTCTCCTGCCAAAGACACACAAGGCTCAGAGCTATTAGCAAAGTATCACTGTTGCTCTGAAATCTGAGACATGAATTCAGCCATGGAGATAAAAAGTTGAAGAGGTTAGACAACAAGAAGATTAGACAAACAATCCACTAGATGAACAAAGAGAGGAATCTAGCTTGACATACGTGAATCATGGAAGTCTAAAATATTGTGGAGTCGAAATATCTAGGACTGAATGCAACTGAAACCACTCTCTCTTGAGAATGGAAGAGCTCTTCACATAACATAGAATAGATGACCACTGCTTTAGCAACCACGGGTATTAGTAAGTGTAAAAAAGGAAACAAAAAACTTGATATTGATGGTGATCCTGCTAAAATCCTGTAGATATTTTACTGTTGTCAAGGGATACAAAGGACATGGAAATTTTCATTCATTTGTTCTCCAGAGTGCCAATAAGCCTATAAATAAATTGACCTTTATTTTCATGTTTATAGCAAGCTTGAATGAAATCTGATGAATGTGTAACTGAATTTTCAGAAAAATGTAGGAAGAAGCTTGAATGTATTTCAATAAAACACATTTGAGGCTTGCTCGTAAAGCCAGTTACACTTCCTTCTGCTACAAAGGGCTACTGCAATAGCTCAGCAAAGTTAAACTCACAAATCTTACCTGTCTCGTTAAGGTAAATATCTTTTACCAATTCAGCTCAGTGTCCTCAGATCTCTGCTGTAGGTGAGTAAACAATTTTTTCATGCAGGAAAATAGTCATAGAAATGGGAGCAAGTTCCTGTGCCTCACCTCTGCAGTTTCAAAGATTACGGAAATCTTATCAAGTTTCCTTCATCAGATGAGTAGTGCAGGCTTAGCTTCATCAAGTGTTATGCCATGGGAAGAAGTCTGCATGGAAAGGATGATTGCTTCAGGAACAGTGTGGCCCAGTGTCATGCTTTATATTACAAAAGTAGAGCTCAAGAGGATAAACTTAACTTGAGTGATTACTCACCTTAGTCTACATAAGCACTTGTAAACAAGCCAGCAATACAGAAATTGCTGCTCCCTTCCTTATGAACTATAATAAATACATATATCTTTGTGCCTGTGCCATTTGAGCCCCATTTAAAAGATAACCAAGACAAATTAAAGGCTTTTTTATAGAAGCAAATTTTACATTTATTAATTTATTTAAATAAACAGCTACCCTTCTAGCCACTGAGAGGACTTTGTCTGTATTGAAAACTTCTCCTTGCAAGAAAATAAGAACAGAACATTGTCCAGCAGGAAACACTATGACAGACTTGTTAGATAGACTTTAGCATACTTTATATAGATACATTTGATTTATCTGCAGTCCCTCAGCAATTATTTTCTTAACTGGCAAAGGCATCAGCAGGCAAACAGCACAGTAGATTACAGAGTGCAGCAGTTAAAGTTACTTCGTACTGTTGAAGCAGCCTCTGAAGGGGTAAGTGCTGGTTCTCCATGAAGGAGCATCAACAAAGCTGGGCTATAAAACAAGCATGAAAACTACAAGAGCTATTTGGTGACATGAATTTTATGAATAAAAACCCAATGTTTTTCATCATTAGAAAAGTGACTTTACAGGAGAAAGTAAAGAATTCATTTAATAATCCAAAATCTCAAAGCATGAACCCTTATATTGCACATTTGCCACTGTTCACTAAAGAAAATTAACCCCTGGAGTATGGGAAGAAAGAAATTTCACTGCAGAGGTAAGAAATACGACAGGGCCATGCACTGTTTGCACATTTGAGAAAGGAACAGAAGCCCCGCACAGATTGACAAGAATAACAACCTTTCATTCAACTGAGCCTCAGAAGGATTTGAAGCTGTCATGTTGCTGAGTGAAAGAGTAGTGATGTATGTCTTATAAGTAATGGGGAAATACAGAAGTAGTCATGGAAGAAAGATTGCTATGAGCACCTGGTAAATATTAATATATACAGAGTCATCTCAATTATCCAAATCACTGGCCAGAAAAACTCTCAATTACTAAAATAAAATATGGTCCCTGAAGCAAGAAGAGCCAACCAAAGAACATGAAGGAAGAGGATCTCCCTGAATTTAAGGGCAGGATATCATGCAGATGCCTCAGAGGTGGGCTTTGGTGTCCTTCATTCCCAAGCAGTGAAGAATTTTGATTTCACACAGCAAAAAGAAAGTTGTTCTGTAAAAATCAATGTCAGTCATTACAATAACAAGATATGGACTGTTCCTAGGAAGTTGTCTGTACATGATGTTACTTGAAATTGCTATTGTAATCACTGGGTTGATCAGCACATCTTGCCATCACATCAAGAGTTATCCAGGTCTGAGGAAGTCTAGTTTTGCACAACAATATACTGGTTTTTTTAATGCTCATTGAAGTGCAATATTGAAATACGTGCTGGGTTTTCACAGAATTAAATATCTGATTTCATGGGGTAAAAAATCACTTAACACTGTGTGTTGCAAAATGCTGAAAAATTAGTCATCAAGCACAAAGGAAGTGTAAAAGACACAAAGGAGGATCATATAAGTAAAGACATCAAGTAGCCACAGGAATAAAAGTTATTTTATTTTTTATAAATACTTTAGCCCTGTGGACACAACGGGGTATGTCTGTATGCACAGATATGGAGAAAGATCCTATAGAACCCAAGTATGACAGCCTCAATAAAAAATAAAGAAAAAACATGACAGAGGCATTAAAATTATGTAGGTCCCTTAAGCCACCTTGATACAAGGCTGACTAAGTTTATTTGAGTACAGCAAGGAGGATTTTGCTGACAGGCTAAACTCCATTTCAAAACAGATAGGCTGCATAATGCAGTACATCAAGTAGCACTGTGTTAATGCATTTTAAATGTCAACTTACATGCAGTGCCAGTGCAGAATGAATAAATCTCAGAAAGCAGTCCATCATTTAAACATTTGATTTTGAGTAATAATGATCTTGCCAGAGGGGCAACTTCCTTTTCTGGCCACTGGTTGTAAGGAAGGCTCCAGATTCACCCCTGTCTTTCCCAATCTCTTCTTCCTGTCACATAAGACCCAGAGAGTGTGCAGGTCTGCTCACATGTTGTACAAGTTCTGAAACAGCTACCAGTTTTAAAAAACACTGATCATTTCAGCTGATTTATTTTCCCATTGCTATTAGCTCTGCTTCTAAAGATCATGTTTTCCAGCTGGGCATCCTATATAACCTTATATTTAGGTACTTTTAGTAACTGTAAATTGATGACCAAAACCCAGATTATGTTTTTTGTTTGGGGCCATGAGAAAAGCACATCTGGACTACTTTAAACCCATTGCTAATCAATGTATCTCAGACATTTAATTAATTAAATCCTTAAAGTCTGTTGTGTATCCTTTTGAACGTTGCCCTATTTTTTCCTCACAGAAAGAATTAGTGGAAAGGAATAAGTCACATTTCAAATAAGAAAGGGAAAATAAAGGGAAAAGGCAGCAGCAGCCTTGAAAGTCATCCATCACAGTTTCTTGAGTGTCATAAGTCCTTTGAGCATTTTTTCCCTGTGTCAGTATACAGGCAGTGGCTCAGAGACCATTAGGGCTGGTAGAAGAGTAGCAAGCTGTCTGTCTTGTTCACAACCGAAGAAGAAGTAAAGATGGAAGAATAAGGATGACAGAAAGACTGAAAATAGACACCTAGTTAAATAAAAAATTGAAGATTCAGGGATGGATGTTCTTAAATAATCAAATGTATCTAGATCTTTTCAAATAGAACAAATTATATTGCACTGGAAACACCTAAAACCATGTATTCCTTTCTAGTATTCCTCTTCAATATTCCAGAGAGATTCTGATCTCAAAGTCAAAACCTACTGAAGGCACCTGGGACAGTCAGAAAACCTCTAAGTATTTTTATGTTCTATATAATGAAGTAGTCCAGACACACATTTTGAAACAGTTCTGGAATTAGAATAAAAGCATTATTATAACAAAGAGCTCCAGAATTTCTGGGTGACAGGTAATTCACATGATGGACTTGAACTCCAAGAGAACAAAAGGAGATAGCACTTGCTAAAATTGTTCTCTGGTAGACAAAACTTAGTCAACTGTAGTACCTTCATTGGAGTGCATAATTAAAAAACAATTAATCTTTCCACTTAGTTTAACAGTGCAAGTCTAAATAGGTCAGAATTAACTACAATTAAGCACCCACTGCAGTGTACTAAGTTATAGACAATCTTAGGCTTACACTAAAATGTTTGTAACAAGGAACTCGAGACAGAGAAAATGGTACTCAGAATTTCAGACAGATAAATATGATATGGTAAATAAGGTATGACATCATATCAGATATGATAAAGAAGCTTTCTAAATATACACTGAGTGCTTTCTGATAAATGAACAGGGGAGAAACAATCCTCTCATCTGTTTGTAGCATTTCAGGCAACAACTCTGACCTTCTCATTTTGTTCTATGTTTGTGAATGTCAAAGCAACAACATGAGAATTAATTAATTAATTAATTAATTGATCCTTGCTTAACAGCAAACCACAGTCAAGTAAAGCCTTCATTAAAGGATTATAGAAAATCTGATACCCTTTGCTAAATTCCCTGGACTCTTCGGGGAGCGGTAAAAAGGTTAAAATTCTTGCAAACACAGATGGAGCAAAGAAAGTCCTTAGGGTACTATATCTGCATTGTTTGAACTTCTCCACTTGAAACTGTATTTCCAGATTTTACTGCTTTTAATCTTCAAAATCTCCTTTCATTAAAAGTAATATTTAAAATAAGACTACATCATAAATAACCTTTCAAATTAATGATGTAATACATCATATACTGATTTGTAAAACTGAAAGCATTTATATAGTGGGATATTTTTTTAACATATCTATGATTTATGACAGGTGTGTTTGCAGTCTTCTCTGTCTTTCTGAGCTTGAATGAGCAAAAACCAAAGCAAACATTCTCTGAGCTTCTGCATTTCATCTGCTGCCTTATAAAAATAAGATAATTTACTCATTTAACCTTGCTTTGAATTAAAACTGTATCAGAGCTTAAACCATACTGACTTCTTTCTAAAACTTATTCTGAGTTTTTTCTAGGGTGTTTCAAGGAAGAGAAGGTTGGATTTAAACCTGACCAACTATTTCATTGCATTTCCTCAGATCATGAAGTTTTTTGGTTTTTTTTATTGGAAAAAGTGTGAAATACTAAAGCTGAGTTTTATCTGAGCACAGTTTTTTAAAATTAACATGCTATTGATACCTGAAAACAAAACATTAAGGGGTTGATATTAAAGCACTTAACTAAAATGGCCTCAGTGTGAAAGATGGGGATGACTCTCCATGTCCTGCATAAAATCTTGGGGTATTCTCACTGCGCAGTCAGAGGTATCACTGAGCTACCTCAATGGCTCTGCAGATTCCTTCAGTGAAGCAATTCTGTGTTCTCTACCTCCTCGCATCCTTCTTCTCAAAAGATACCCATGAAAAACACTGCTAACCACTGAGGAACTTCTATACCTCAGGCACCAGTACTTAGCAGGACAACAGAGTGACTCTCCACAAGGAGTGGTCCCTTGGTCCAGCCCTGCAGTTGGGTCTTCCTCAAGTCTGCCTTGTAACATGAGAACTGTCTGGGTGGATGTGTCACTCTGAAATGTGCATCAGCAAGTGGGCAGAAGCCCCTTTGTACATCAGACCAGTCCCACTTTCTTTCTGTGTACTCCTAAGCATGTGCAGCAAATACCCCAAAGTTTCACAGGAAGCTCCAAATAAGAAGGAAAGAGATCAATGACACATGACAGATTGAAAAGAGAAGAAAATAACAGGCTTGCTTTTGGTTTTGTGCTGAAGCATGAAATGTATTGCAATTATAGAAATATTCTTTTTCTCCTAAATTTGTCTCTTTCACTGACTTCTTCATTAATTAACACACTTGTTTTCAGAAAGAGCTTTCATTGCCTTCTTGCTACCTGATTTTCCTAGTACATATTTAAAAATTAGTCTAAATGCCATTAAAACCACTGATTTTTGTAAGGCTTACAGACCATCATACAACACACATCTAAGAATAAACACAGCTTTAAAAAGTGTAAGCAGTTAATCTGCTCTATTATGCAGCAAAGCAACAGTACAAAGTTGCACAAATTTCTTGAAAGATTGAGAAAATCCTAATTTTACCAGGAAAATTTTTAGCAGAAGTAATACTGTGGTACAAAACACTTTAAATAATCAGATGATTCTTAGGATTTTTGTTGTTTATATATAGCAGCCACCATAATGCTTTTTTCACTCTGCAATATTATCCATCTGGTTTTTTTTCATCTCATTGTATCTGCTTTGCATATTCAAAAGCTTGGCCCCTCTCCTACCCACTTTAGGTCAATAGGAGTTTAATGACTGCCTTAAATAGCAGGATCAAGCCCATAATGGCTGTCAAACTAACAAAAATGTTCAATGCCTTTAAGTGAAATAGATGACCTTCCAACTCACCCTCCTGAAAAATGAAGCTGCTACTCTGATATACATACCATACATGCCCATATATTGAATTACCTTACAATTTTGCTCTGTGTGGTATCCATCATTTGTCACATTATGCTATTTTAAGTAGGCAACCTTGCAATCAATAGCGTTAAACATCTTTCTTTGGAGGAAGTGCATTACACGATAAATCTCAGTCAAGCTGACAGAAGGGATGTTTAACCCTTACCTCCTCAGGTGCCTCTGGACAAAGTTTCCAAACTGAAGCTAAGAGTTAGGCAGAGTAGCACAAAACTCAGATGATCTTATTTTCAGGAGAGCTTAGCAATCACAGCCTTTGCCGAGCTCAGTGAAGGGTGTGAGCTGCATGTTTAACACCTGACAGCCCTGGAAAGCAGGTACCCCAGTACAGATTTAGGTCCCTAACCTTAAGCACTCAAGTTGAATCATTTAGGTCTTTGCTGTGGTGGTATAATTCAAGTGATTACCATATATTGACATATACTATATTAATCTGCCTTTCAGCTGTCATGCACTTAAGTGGACAGCTCCATATATCATTTGTTTAATAATCCATACAGTTTTGTCCTTTCATTAATAGTTAACTACATGTGTTGGACAATAAATTGGATGAGGGATAGCATACCTTATAGACAATACGGCAGATAAATTTTAAGATGGTAAGTGATGTGTCAGCAATATCTAGTTCATTATGTGAGGCTATCAAACAGTTCAGAGAAGTTTCTGAAGAGGTGACTTTATCTTTGTATTTTCTAACCTTCAGAACTCGTATTCTTACTATTTTATTGTCATATAAAGTACATGCTTCCTCCATAGTTCCAGAAAAACATTTAAAGTAGTCATTCCTTCAAAGTTCCAACAATAGCTGAAGCTCCAAAAGCTCAGAAAATATGAGCCAAAATTTCCCTTTTTGGTCAGAATTTTGTACGACAATTGGAAAGTGTCTCTGAAGGTAGTTATATAAAGAGAATAAAAGAGAAATATAAAAGGATGAGAATAATTTCTTTTGTAGTTTCTACAGCTGAAAAAGTATGTAAATCTGTCATGAGGTCAGTTTAGGTTGTTCCATAACATACGGTGAAAACCAGTAAACAAATGCATGTGATGTGAATAGGGGACAACCATTTTTTGCACATTATTTTACAGACAAAGATGCTGAACCTTTGAGAAGCAAACATAAACTTAGACAATTATCCTTCTTGTACTTACCCATTGTAAGTAATAAAATAACCTTTCAGGTTAAATGTTTTTTCATGTGTTGAACTCTGCCACAGTAATGATTTCATTATTTTGTTCTAGTCCTATACACAAGTCCACAAAATCCACCATCATTCTATACATGTCTATTCCTAAAGGCTGGGATTATTCAAACTGAAGTTCAAGAGTGAATATTAATGATTGCTCCCTTATTCTCACACCTTTGGCTCAAAAATTACTCTAACTTCTGTGCTACACTGATTTTTTCATACTACTCTTAAGATGCATCTCCTATGGCTGTCGAGTACCTGAGAAGTAGGCAGAGAGTCTCAGTAAAATCCAAATACTGCCCAACTACATTGACTCTGCAGACTCTGGAGCCCTGATTGGGTATATGGCTTCCAAAGGCTTCCTGCCTTAACCTCTGTTAAAGGATGAAGAAGTGTAACCCATAGTTGAAATCTGCAGTAATTGCATGTAATCTGCCTTGTTTTAATTTTCATTTTTCAGTCATGATGAATATCTGGTGAAGGAGCAAATCTCTGGACAAGGGGATCAAGTGTACCCTCAGTCAGTCTGCAGATGACACCAGACTGGGTGGGAGTGTTGATCTGCCAGAGGATAGGAAGGCTCTGCAGAGGGATCTGGACAGGCTGCATTGATGAGTGGAAGCCAAAAATTTGGGGTTCAACAAAGCCAAGTGCTGTGTCCTGCACTTCTGTCATAACAATCCCCTGCAGGGCTAAAGGCTGGGTCACAGTGGCTGGAAAGTGACCCAGCAGAAAAGGACCTGGGGGTACTGGGAAACAGCAGATGAACCTGAGCCAGTGTGTCCCCAGGTGGCCAAGAAGGCCAGTGGAAACCTGGCCTGGACCAGCAATGGTGTGACCAGCAGGACTAGGGAGGTTCAGCCCCCTGTACTCTGCACTGGGGAGGACACACCTCAAATCCTGTGTTCAGTTTTGGGGATCCCATGACAAGAAGGCCACTGAGGTTCTGGAGAGAAGAGCAACAGAGCTGGTGAAGGGTATGGAACCTGTCTTGTGAGGAGTGGCTGAGGAAGCTGGGGGGTGTTCAGCCTGGAGAAAAGGAGGCTCAGGGTACACCTTATTGCTCCCTGTAACTGCCTGAAATGAATTTGTAGCCAAGTAGGAGTGATTTTTTCTGCCAATAAATTGGATATTAGGAAACATTTCTTCATTGAAAGGGCTGTCAAGCTCTGGAAGAGAGTGCTGCAGGAAATGGTAGATTAACCATTTCTGAAGTTATTTAAAAGACATTTACATGTGGCTAAAAGGCATTCAGTGGTGGATTAACAGCTGAACTCAAACATCTTACTAGTCTTTTCTAACCTAAAACATTATATGATTGTATGAAAGACCAAGCAGTGGTGTGATGCAATTTTCAAACCTCAAGCAGTTGTGACATATGTAACTAGACCAAGTTCATTGCTGTTGTACAAAACCACCAATTGAAGATTTGGGAGGTGCACAGCTGCCTTCTGCCCAATACTTGCCTATGCTGGGGCAGGTACCAGTGACAAGAACCACAGGAAAGCAGCTGCAGTTCCTGTGTTTGGTGCACTGGTATCTAGTGTCCAAAACCTTTTAGCAAAGAAGGGTGACCAATGTCACTTGGATCTGCTCTCAGATGACTTTCATTGTGATTTCTGAATACCTGAAAACAAACATGGACTAGTGGGAGAGCAGTGCTGGTCAGTTGAAGAATCAGTAGAGAAACATCTTCTGTAATGTGGATACCAATTGTCAACTTGATATTCACATTGAGTGCAGGGCTGCATCCAGGATATGAAAGCTGCCAAATCCCAGCCAGTTCAAATCCTTCTCAGCTCAGTTTGATATGCACCTATCCACCAAAAACACAAAAATTCTGAGGTGTACAGGCCCAAAAGAAAGATCTTGTCCCTCCTTTTTGTATATGCCACAGGGAGCTCCACATGCAGACATCCCAAGGCCTCAATGGTGACAGATGAAACATGCTTACCTTTGCCTTTTCTTTACCCTACCCAGCCAGCATAACCAAGGAGAAAGTAAGGGATGAATCAAGGAAAGTTTTTTTATAACTCTGTGAAAATAAAATCAATTTACTGGCTATTCAGAAAATTTGCATCTAGATTCCTTTCCTAAAGAAAGAGGCAGGTGGATAATTCTGTGGATGAACAAAGAAAAATACTCTTGTTGATGTTACCAATATAGGATTATAAAGTATTTCATATGCTGTAATGAGGAAAACAGCGATAAGCCCATATCTGCCAGACTAAAGGTTTGTTCCTTTTTTCCTGCTGAGATGGTTAACTTCTTGCAGCCTTTCTTATTTACATTTTAAATAATGAAACACCCACGAGTACCAGGCACTTTTCCACTACTGCTCTGTGCAAAAAGAATATTAATAACATTATTAATAAAGCTGGAAAGCCTGCAATAAATGTCTCGGTGCTTAAAACAAAGCAGCATCTTGAAGAACTCAGCAGATTTTCTGTTTTATGCAGGTTTGATAAGACAAGTACAATTAAAATGTTCTCTGTTAGTAGATTAGAAATGCCAATATATGTAACAGAGGCTGCCTAAAATGTAGGCACATTTGTTCGAAGAGATTGCATTCCCAGTTGGTTACCAAATGCTTGCTTCAATTCCTGGCCCTCAAAGCTGCTGCAAACCAGAATAGAGCAAATGCCCCTGTGGTCTTCACTAGTGCAAATCTTATGGGGCTAGAAAAGATCTGTGCAGAATACAGCTCCCAGGTGCTAGAAGCTGCACCCCTAAGATTGTGGATTGGTTTGTCCTCTCAACAGCTGCAGGCCATGCTGATGCCCCAGTATCTGTGAAAACGTGCTCACATGATCCAGTTATAATTGATGGCAGGCATAATACATATGCTACACAGTGGATAGGACATACATTGCAGGGCTGAGGAGCTGTGGAAACAACTGGAACAGAGCTAATGTATTCTGACAGCTTCATTTGGGGCAGGGGAGTTGTCAGAGTGTTTCAAATACTGCAGGTTGCCATCAGGAAAATAACTAAAAGGACATATTAAATTCATGCTTCACAGTCTACACATAGCATTTTATATCTTTCCACAATGCTAGAGGACTTATTAGCTCAGGACATCAAAAGTAATTTATTTCACCTTATATTTGCTCTGCATTTTGCCTCATCGGAAAAAAACCCCAAACAAACAAAATTTAAAAGCCTGAATGGCAGCAGAAATGGTTTAGAAAGTGTTTCATATTTTAGGTCCAACTGTGTGCTTAGGAGGGATAAGGACAGCCCTGGATGCCCCTTCATCCAGGACAAGGATGGCTATCCTCATTATCAACTGTTTTGTAAGAAATTCAATAAAAGAGGTAGGAAAACAGAAAAATTATAATAATGAGTGCAATCCAGCAGTATAGTATCAAAAAAACAAGAGGTGAAGGAGGGAAAAAAGGGAGTGATGTTGCTAATCTGCCTGAAGGAGGAAACTTTGTAGGACAGACATGAATCTTTCTGACTCACCTTGATATCTACAAATTGTCTTCCAAGTTGCTGACTTTTCTTATTCACTGCTTTTCTTTCTTTTCATCCTATTCTTTGTTATCAGAGCTTCTAAAATACAGCCACTAAGATTTTTTACTCTGAATTTGAGACTGAATTAGACACCATCAACCCTGAGTACTAGAAAATCACTGGAGTCTTTATATTATGCTATCTTCTCAGTAACAGCTTTTAACATTTGTGGTGCAGAGTGTATCACAGTTTTAGATAAATTACTGCAAATATATAATTTAACAGGTTCTCTGTACAGGCAGACTTTTATCACACATATATCTGCATGAAGCACACAGTAGAGATGTGAGGAAAAAGGAGATGATACGGCCCATGATCTGCACTCTATTGCATGCTCTTAAGCTGCTCTGCAGATTCTAACTTCAAAGACAGATTCAGTCTTTTCTCTTTTCCTTCTCTGAACATCAGTACAGCTGCTTCACAAATCCCTTCTGTATTCAAGTCCTAGGGCTAAAAGGGTTGGTTTTGGCTGGGGTAGAGTTAATTTTCTTCACAGTAATTAGTATGAGGCTGTCCTTTGGACAAGGAGTTGGAAGGGGACACAGCTGAGATTGCTGACCACAGCTGACTCAAGGGGTATTCCAGACCATATGACAATCCCCCTCAGCACATAAATCTAGGGAAAGAGGAGGGAGGAGGGGATGTCTGCAGTGGTGGTGTTTGTCTTCCCAAGTCACCAATACCTGTGATGGAACCCTGCTTTCCTGGGGATGGCTGAACAACTGCCTGCCCAAGGGAAGTGGTGAATGAATTCCTTGTCTTGCTTTGCCTGTGTGGCTGTCTTTTGCTTTCCCTAATAAACTGTCTTTATCTCAATCCATCAGTTTTCTTATTTTTACCCTTTCAATTCTCTCCCCCATCCCACTAGGAGGGAGGCAGTGAGTGAGTGGCTGCATGAGGCTTCGTTGCTGACTGGGGTTAAATCCTGACACTCACAAAAGCAGATCAAGACTCAGAAACACACCAGAGAGAATACACTACTGGCCCCTCTCCTCACTTCTGCAGAGCAGTCTGCAAGTTGCATTTGTTTGTTGAAAATCTGGTCAGACTGTCAAAGACATTCACAGTACCCCCTGGCAGAATTCCTGTTGGAATGAAGACCTCTTCAAGAGTGTCATAAAAAATACTGTAAGAACTGATCATTTAGCACTGTGTGTCAAAGGCCAAAATCCTTGAAGGAGCATATGGTGAAAGAGCTTGAGCCTCTATAAGTCATGAAATCTGATTGGTGTTGCAGACTCCACCTTGTGCTGTGTGCTGACCATACTACTGAACTTTGCTGGCAGTCAGTCAAAATGCAGTTCCTACCAGGACACTTCATGCCAATACCTAATAAAGATGGTGGATAACTCATTGAAGAATAGAAATCTGAAGGTGGGTGCTCTAAAGCAAGCCCTATCTCAGCTTAGTGCCTTAGCCATAATTAAGTTAGAGTCAGTTTCTTTTTCTTCCAGATACCCCTGCAGCAGAACAGGCAGAGGATATCTCAGAGCCATTAGCTCAAGACATAGCATCAAACATCCCAAAACTCCAAAGGGCTGAATAAAACCTAAAATTCAATTTTGCCTCTTCATGGACAAGTGCTTACTTCTAGTTCTAGTAACTCTTCCCTAACAAATACTGTTCCTATGAAACTGAACAGATTTACCAGGAGAAAATAGGAAACACCAGCAAACACAGGAGATGAGGAAATTTGAGAGTGTCTTAAGATCCAGGAGATGGCAATAAAGTTCTCATACCAAATCAAATGTAGCTGTGCCTAAGTGGGAGCATGCGGTCCCAAAGCCACCTATAATCCAAACAATTTCTATTCTGCCATTCAGCCTTAGGAAGATTTCTTCCTGCATAGCTTCACTGCCAATCCAGAGCTGAGAATCAGCAATTGGAGCATCCTTATTCATCTGGCCTTGGAGCAGAGCAGGTTGTTTGCTCCAGGGAGCAAGGTCTGAGTGACACTATCTGTGTGTTCTCAGTTCCTCATGAGATAATTCAAATGAAAGAGCAAACGTTTATGGGAGATTGAAGGCTTTGGATCAGATAGTTAATAAATCCCAGAAGGAGAAAAGTAGCACTTTGAATAACCATCAGATTTCCCAGTCAACTCAAAATGTCATGAAATGGTACTCAAAAAAAAACAAAGGTATGTTATCAACTTCTAAACATGGGTTGTGCCCTAAGCACTGACAGACTGTACCCCAGAGGCCAGGGCCGTCCCACTTCCTGGGACTATTTCACGGGCAACATATAAGCATCTTCTGGGAAAAGAAAAAGAATACTCAACAGAGTATTCTTCAGTATTTCAGAGTTCTACTGAGGTAGAACAAATATCTCTGACATCAGCTCAGGGCCATCCAGGAGAATGATAGTATATAAAAAGGGGGTGATTTTACTCTACAATAAAAAATGGGGTTCACAGCTGAATGAATGATATTGTTAAAAACAATAAGAAGCTCTGAAGCTTTCACAGATCAATGTAAAAAACAACACCTGGGTAGGCTGAAGTTTCAAGTGGGAAGTTGTGCTTCTGCAGTCAGATAACCAGAAGTCTGAAAGATAAGCTATATATGGCTGAATGACCTACATTTACAGTTAAGGTTGTCAATCAGGCTGGGTTAAAATACATGTAAAGACTGTAAACTGCTTCCAGAAATGCCTGAGAGTCCACTGCATATTTAACAGGTCATCTGATTTAAGGACTAGAGTCATACCTTTCTCCCCTAAACCTCTGCATGTAATGCAATGCAATGAAATACTAAAGCTATACAAGTCATCTGCAAATATTACGTGTCCAAACTGGCAAGATTTTCAACAGATAACATCTTTAAGTGACAGAATAAACATACAGAATAACAGTGAGCTAAAGGAAGGCCCTGACAATACTCTGAATGTATAGAAGAAAAAGAATAAGCTTTTAGGGATTGCTGCTTGCTATTCACTGTAAACATTGGATTGCTGAATACTTGTTACAAAAGATGTAGGCTTCATCACACTGAGCACAAAGATTCATAGCCTCAAAGGAAGCATTAAAATCAATAACACAGAGAAATATCTCCAAAGTGCAAGAAAATGTCTTGGATTCCTGCAGTTTGACTAATGATTTCATGTGAAGCAGTGTACAGCACTTTTCCAGGGAAGGGGACACAGCACCGAGCCTGACTGAGTTCAGGAAGGCACATGATATGATTGTTGGGGCTGCCCTGTGCAGGGCCAGCAGCTGGACTTGGTGATCCTTGTGAATACCTTCCAACTCCGAATATTCTGTGATTCTGCAGAATTTCTTCCTACCTACTCAATGAAGAAGAAGCTTTTGCATGACTAGATTCAACATTCATGGACACAAATATTATTTTTAGAGTGCTTCATGCATGTAAATATGTTGACATGGCAACTTTATAAAATATATCTCTGTGTGTGTGTCTGTGCACAGGAGCACAAGCTGGAAGAGAACCTCTTTCCTTTCTGCATGGTGAAAATATGAGCCTGGCTGGATAAAGACTAAATTCTAAGTAGCACAAAAGCTTCTGGGCAGTTAGTTAAATGTCTCTTACTGTGTCATCATGACCAAACTACAAAGTTCTGAAAGCATAAATACCCTCACTAGCTGGTGTTAATCAGAGATGTTCACAGTGCTTCTCCAAGCAGTCAAAAATGCAGCAATGAGTGCCAGAGAAAGCCCATTAAATAACTCAAGAACCTGTATGTATTCAGAGTTAATAGTCTACCTTATCAAAGAAGAAAATATGTCAGATGTTATACATTGTGACAGAGAAAGAGCTTTGCAATAATAGTAAGTCTTTAAGAAAAGACGTACATTATAAAATCAGATGCATTGTTATGATCATCTAATCTGACTTCTTGTATACCCTCAGTCAAGTCCACAACTTCCCAGCATGCAGTGTACCTGAGAGACTTCAAGCTAGATTTAAAAGCATCAGGAACAAAATTCCTTAGAATTAGTATTATTTATACTTGTTCTCCTGTTTCTGATTAGCTGTGGCATCCTACTATGCTTTTTTAAAATGGATCTAAGAAAATTTTGCTTCTGAGTCCTCTTCTTTGTATAAGTACTTCTTGACCTTGACAAAGATAAGATCAAATTCATCTAAGCTCTTCTTCAGAGCAGGCTTTCTCATACTGATACTGTTCTTACAGCTTTTTCCAAATTCTGTCCAAGATCTCAAGCTCCCTTTGAAGTGTTTCAGTGTTTTGTGGGTTTCATTAATGCCAGAAAGGTAGGAATGACAGCTTCCTATATCTTTACGTGATGTTTTCCTGCTTTGTAATCAAAAGACCATGAGCATTTTTAACAGCTGCAACATCCTGAGAATTCATTATGAGAAGAGAAAGCAGCATTTTACAGAAGGCTGTATAGGAAGACTCAAGGTCAAGAGTAAGAGGAACTAGCATGTGTTGCTTTTTCTGATACAATGTGCTAATCTCCTCCTTTTCCCCATTTCTTAGCCTTCCTTTTCAAACCCTGTAATCTCTAAAACATTTGGAAGAGTATCCTAAGTGCATGCAATTTGGAAAATGGCAGGAGCTTTTCTAATGGAAGGCTGTGACTCAGTGTCATGATCAAGAGGGGTTTGTGTTCCTTCCCGATGGTCACATAATTTCTGTCCCTGGATTACTTGGAACATTAACTTTTCCACACTTTCATGCAATTGCATCACATTTAACGCTTCCACTATTTTCTTTCCCTTCTAGTTGTGCATAATTTCATCCAAAGAAATAATCTGTTTTTCAGAAATATCTCTAAAATCAAGATACTTTTTAATGATACCAGCAACTTCCTGAGAGATACATTTTCTCCTTTCTACTTTTCTGTTCTTGTTCTTTTCTGCAATTGCTAGTATCTCTTCTAACATGTTGTTTCTTTTCCTCAGTGTTGCCTTCTCTTTACTTTAGCTGTTCTTTGCTTTTTCTTTAAACACTTATGTTTTCAAATTAACTTTGATCTCTGTGTGTGGGTTGGCCTGGATAATACTGCTTTTTATCTCTGTTGTATGTCTGCACCTTTTTCTCCATTAATCTTCCAAACCTATAAATTATTGCAGAACATATTTCTATTTTCCCCTCACTGGTTCCACCACAGAGAATTCACACTGACTTTTGACTTACTAGTTTAAGTTGTCCAAGACTTTTATCATTCTCAGCTTCTTGAGAAAGGCTGTTAATATTTAAGGGCTATATTTTGAACTCGGAGAAACACCTGTAACTTCAAGCATCTTCAGTGGAAATCTGTAGGCATCTTTCAGAGATTAGTTTGACCTTCAGTCCACAAACTAAGTTAAAATATGTTCCAGTGCATGGAATATTTCTCTCCACTGACATATTTATATCTATATCATTTTTATCTGTATCATCTATATCTATTTCTATCTGTATTTATACTCAATTACGTTGTGTTTCATTTTTGCTACATGGGGAACCACAACTTTTTGCAAGTTAGGGCTATGAAACAGCAGAAGAACCATCCCATTAAAATATAAAAACAAAGACAAAATCTCTTTTGGACTGTCTAGAAATACAAAATGTAAATAAAATACAGAATAATTTTTCTATGACTTGGAATTTTAAAGATATGGATGAATTGTGGACTAGTGAAAACAAAAATTTGAAATCTTCAGCCTGCACTCCATTAGGAAGCAGAAGAATTGCTCAATTGGTCATTTTTGATACATGAAAATATCCTTCTCATTCACAAAGCCCTCCAGGGATTTAAGGTGGAAGAAATATCTTTTGGGTATGTATAGAGCACTCTGTGTAACAGAATCAGAGGGAAGCCCCCTCCCCAATGCCAGCATGTACTGAGCACTGACCTGTGCACCATTTCAAACCCCTACCAGACAAATGCTTACATAGGTTTCATTAACTTGTCCTCAGCTGCACATTATGTTCTTCAAAAGAACTGGATGTCAAATGACATTTCTTAAAGGAAGGAGGCAGTGGCAAGAGTCCTCATCAGGACCAGAAAAGACAGAGCAGAGTTTGTGGCAACACTGAGAGTTTCTGAGTCAGCTGAATGTAAGTGTGAACGCAAAGACTTGCAGCAGGCAAAGGAAATGTTTTATAAGACACTTTTCTTGCTAGCCATTTTGAGATTGCACCACTTAAAAAGCTCCTTAAGCTTGTATTTCTAATACAACCAACCTTTGGTGGCTTAGAGACTTTTGTTTGGGAACTCACTAGATGGAAACATCTAAGTGGATATTCTTCAGGGTTCTGGCCAGTTCAATGCTCCTCCTGGAAAGCTGTTCTCTTCATCATTCTGCATGTTTTATTAGTGTGTGACTACATGCGAAGGAGGAGATCCATGCCTTTCCAGTAAGCTGAAAAAGCCAAGCTGGACCAAATTTAGGGTCTCTGTGCATCAAGGCATGGTTAATGTAGCATGCTGGTTTGCAGCTCCCTCACTGCACAAGCACAGGAGCAGGCACAGAGCCCATATTTATTTTCTCCCACTGATCTGAGGTCTCAGTCTCTCCTGATACCTGTAAATCTTTCTGCTTTCAGTGGCCCCCTGTGCTGGGGGGATTAAGGTCTATCTCTATTAACTTCTCCATGTGATGACTTCTCCAGGGAAAAAAACAGATTCACCAAAAACATTCAGCTTGGGACCTGCATGGTTCAACAGATTTCCAAACAGCAACAGAACTATTTTCCACAATTATTACTTTTCAGACATGTCCATAATATTTAATTGTGTTTTCCTTGGAGAGAAAAACATTGTTTATGTTAATTGTGACCATAAATAGAAAGGAAAGGCACTACAATGTGAGAATGAATTCACACACAAACATACTTTGAAAATAAAAGTGCTAAATTACACTTTATTGCATAAGCTAACTATGTACAATGCAGTTTTTATAACAATGATGTATCGAATTAATACAAATTTTCGCAGGCTTGAATGAATTCTGTGCTGAATCAGGAAGGTGCAGACTGCTGGTCTCTTCATCAAGAAGGCAATTAATATTCCCCTGATTGTTTCACACAATTAAGGAATATGCCATACATAAACAAATTCTTTTCATTGTTGTAAGGATAATTTTTCCCCATGTTCTCTATATTCTGAGACAGCTTGAATACAGATGGCTTGAGATAATAACCACATTTAAAGAATAACCTCTAAGCTAGTTTTTTCTAGCAATATCACCTAATCTCCAAATCCATTTACTTTTGGAGGTGATACAAATACTGTTTATCAAATGCCATGGTTCAAGATCCTTTCTCTTCACAGGAGCCTTCAGAGCTCAGAATATCCCTTTCTCTCAATGAGAGAGGGAACATGCTTAGAACAGGCTCAATCTTCATGATGTCAGATAAAATTTAATTAGATTCAATCCTGATCTGGGATTAAGGAAAGACCAAAATGAATGCTAACCATTAACAAATCCTTTAAATTGTCAGATTATGATTGCTTTGTTGACATCTTTAATAAATCAGATAAAATATTTATATTTTTCTATTCAGAATGGAGACTACTGAATATTTAAAAGATCTGTGCCTACATTTTCCTAAAATTCTATATTAGATAAGCAAAGCATAATCACCCTTCCCTATGCCAAACCTCACCACATGAAGAGATGTTGTACAGGGAAAGTAGTATTGTCTTGGCTATAATTCTTTCTTTAGTAACATTTCCTAAAAGTAAAATTGATAGCATTTAAATTTAGGAACAATATATAGGCAAATCATAGTTTGAATAGGACATGAGCTCCTTTGAAATATTTGCCACAGTTGCTCAGCACTTGTAAATCAGCCCTTGATTTTTGAAATATTTATTGCTCCCTCCAGTGTAGCCACAGGCTCAAAAGAGTTGTTTTTAATAACAACAGTAGTAATTTCAACACAGTTCCCTTGTTTGTCTCAATGCCTTGTTTACTTTTGAACTCAAAAGAGAAACAAAATTAATTTCAAATAACTTTTTTTTTTCCTAGTTGGGGTAACCTTTCTATTACTATAGGAAGAAATAATCCTCAAACAACACCATTTTGGAATTTAGTCCATCAAAAATCTCTTCTGGTCACTTGTTCTATTGATTTCTGTCCATGCAGACTTTGAAAGCAATTTAAGGTGTCCTAGGTTACAATAGATGTATTTAAGTATTCTATAATGGCCCACCAGCTGTGGGCCATTAGCTGTTATCACCTGCTAATGACCCACCCCTGATAACAGACAATGGGCCATCAAGAAACCACCACATGACTCATGGACTTATCTCATCCCATTGTGAGATGCTCCACCCAGGAGGGAGGAGCTGGGCATTCCCACCTGGATATAAGCTGCCCTTAGAACTGCCTGGCCTCAGCCCTGTCTGCTGGGTGCCCAGAGGACAAGAGCCACCATGGACCCTCAGCTGGAGAGCAGACCTTCCATCAGATCACTGCTTCAACTGGACCACTTCATTTGGACTGCTGTGACCACCCTAACAGGGTATCAGGTTGTATCTGACTTTGTCAGTGCTTTTTTTTTTTAATATTATTTCACTTATTTCTAATTTTTTTCTATTAATTTTAATCCTGACTTGTGATTTCCGCCTGGTTTGTTTTCAAACCAATACAAAGGGAGCAAATATCTATCCATGGTCGATTGATAGGGACCAGCTCATATTCCCATTGCACAGACTATGTACTATTCTGCTGGCATGAATTATCTATGTTCATGATGTGCATCAAATGGCACACACAGTTGCACTGAAAATTTTAGCCCAGAACCTTTAACACCTTGTCAAAAGCAGCCCCTCTGATAAGGACCATATCCTCTCATCTGTTTAACACATCTTATGTGAGATGACCACCCTCTTATGCAGGTCTATGGACAATTTTTATCATGTATCACCGGAGCATATTGCCTGCTGCTGCTTTCAAGTACCTGATGTTCAGAAAGCCTTGGCATGATGTGGCTCATCCTTCAGAAAAGGGTTCAACTAAGATGGAAAGGCTTTGTCAGCCTACAGCAAAACTCCAGGGTGCTGGCTCCAACAGTGACCACAACTAGATATGACCGGAGAATGTGAGCAACTAAAAGCTAGTAGCACTTCCCAAAAATGTTTTTCTCACCTCCAACCAAGGTGTGATGTTATATGGCCAAGGTGATTATATCCAACAACTTTTGACTTTTTTTTCTAATGTGTCCAGCTGCTCTTGAAAGACATTAACTTTCAAAAGATGCAGTTAGCAAGGCATTTCACAGAGTAGTTACCAGCTATTTGAAGAATGCCTGACTTTTATTTACTTTAGGCCTACTATTTTCCAACTTCATTTCAATCCCCCAAGCCCTTGTATCAAAAGAGACTTTGATCAGTGAAAACCACCATCTCAGTGTCACTCTTCATCATACAGCCTCCTAACTAGTCTTCCTCATTCATCTCTTTCCCATCTAGAAGGGTCTGTGGTCATTTTGTTCATTCTCATGTGGAAGCTGTTAAATGCTGGAGGAATTAACCCTGTATCACCAACAGAAAATGGAGAGCATCTCTGCTGGGGATGTTTCCCAGCATCTCATCACCACAGCCCTGAGTGGTTCCCCTTTCCTTTTTCCTGAGAGCCAGAGGAGCAGTTCCCACATACGTGAGTCCCACTGGGTTCAGGACTGTTCAGGAGAGCAGAACAGTATTCCTGAGTGTCATGCAGGACCCAGAGCCTGCAGAAATGATGCATCCCACACTCAGTCATCAGGGAGGGGACCTGGGACAGATGGGCTGCTGCTGAGCAGTGAGTGGCAGTCCCAGCTCTATGTCCCTTGTGCATGGGTGGTGAGGTGTAGTGGAATTGAGATAAAGTAGCTTTGGAGTTTGTCTCAACCTCCTAGTGCTGTGCTCTTGCAGTGCTTATCTCCTGTTCATGCAAGGCTGTTGCCTTGCAGAATCTCTGTCCGTTAGGGAAGTGTCATGAGCTCCTTTTAATGGCCTACAGGTGTTATTGCTGGAGGACTTTCTCAGGTGGGAAGAGTGAGACATGGTGCACCCTGTGGAAGGAGTTATTCTCCTTGGCACAATTTCCTGCCATCGGATCTTGAATTGTTCAAGAATAAACAGAGATCAAAATAATAAGTCTGTAGTGTGGACATCCAGGACCAGAGCCCTGCAGAGAAATAGAAAGAAAAACAAGATGACAGTGAGGATGAGATAGCCTTATTTCAAAAGGCTACAGAAAGAGAAAATCATACAGACTGGCAGTTACATGACCTTTAAGCCAAGTACTTGTGTGTGGCAAGATCTACCTTCTAAGACCAAAATGGCATTGGCTTCCTGAGTGCCCTCACAAGCTCTCTGGCTTTTCCTGGGGAAATGATCAGCTATCAGGGAGCATGTCTGTGTAGTTACATTTTACATTCACACCTTAATTCTGTTGGGTTTTTTTTTCCTCTGTCTTTTGTCATCTTCAAGTTTTCAGAAATAGAATAGAAGACAAAAAACAGTGATAAACACTGTTAATTGCCCACACAGGCTTAGGGGCACACAAGAAAACAAATTTGTGAGCTGACAAAAATCCTGTAAGAGGTCATTTGATAATTTTTCTAGTACTATTGCTCTTATTAAATGATTTATCTGTGAGGATTTTTACAGGAAGAGTTTTTCCTACAGTCCTCAAGAATTAAGAGTCAAAATGGCTGTGCAAGGAAGGAACCATATGTAAGATGTTGCCAAACAGGAATGTTTCATTGGCTGCTTCAAAGCCAGTACTTTTGATGAAGAGACCTATGCATGCAAAACAGAAATCAAGAGGCTGAATGGCCCCAACAGCTTTTTTGCACCGAAGTTGCTTGTTTAAAGCAAGTTCCAGTCAAGAATAATTGAACTCAGTTCAAATTAGATTGTTGTTCCTTAGCTCTGTGAAATGAGGTAGATGATCACAGTCCGTTTCCCATTAGCCTACCTGTCTGCTCTGCTAAAACCACCTGCACAATTGAAACTAATTGGTGCCCTCGACAGCAGTATCAACAGAGAGGATACAATTAAATAGTAATGGATTATGAACTGTATCCTCCCTCTGAAGACATGATACCTTTAGACGCCAGCAGTGAGCAAACTCGCCTGGTCGGAGCCTGGAGTGGGGCTGAATTTACACCAGTGGGCTGCCAGTCAAGATTCAGTCGCAAGCAGAAATGCAAGTCTATGCACAAATGAACATTAATAAGGATATATTTATTCAGCTGGAATACAGGCAGGCCTAGAGCAGGGGAAAACACATCCTACTCTATTTGAATTGAAGGGATCAAAGTGATATGAGCCCCAGAGCTATCAAAAGGCCATCAGACACAAATCTCATGAGGGACTCCTAAATTCCCTTTCCTCTAGGGACTCATGTCAGTGCAGCAGTAAAAAGCAAGTGGCATTGACTCATAGAGCAGCATATTTAGAACAGGCTGAGGGTACACTGGTACAGTGCTGCTGCTGGTATGAGCAGCCTCTGACCAACAACCAGGCTGTTTTCACCCCTCACTGGGAGCCAGACCACTGAAGCCTGGTGCACTTCTGACAGAAGCAGTTCCTCCTCTAACCTGGCCACTTGGATTCATCTTGCTCTCTGCTGTGCTGCTCCTCAAAGGGCAGGGTGTAAGAAAAGCATGAGCATGTCATTCAAGGGCTGGATTTAAAGGATTTTTTTGTAGACTCATAAAAATATGCTTTTATTTGCTTTTACAGATATATGAGCACTTGTGCTTCTCTGTTACTCTCTTTAATATGGCAGTTTATACTTTGAATTTCTATAGGGTGTTTTTTTCCTAAGGACTGTAAAATGATTAAAAGGCACCAACAAAGAAAACTTCATACTGCAGCTGAAAGAGAAGTAAAACTTTTCTGCTTGCATAGCACTTTTCCCCTCTCTACAGGCCAGTTTGGCGTTCAGATCATCAACTCCAGAGCCAGGACTGAATGCCAGGCATCCTTCCCTACACTCTAACAAATATTAAACATTTGCTCGAGCCATATTTGATGCCTCAGAGGGGTTGATGCTCTGACACAGCAGAGAGAATCATTTACTGTATTGTTCAGCCTACAGAGATGACAGTTCAAAGCACAATACTTTGTGCTTCTTCAGATTTTCCAGTGTTTGTTCAACAGAGGATTGCTCCTCACTGGCAACCTCTGTTCAAAAACATAAAATATCTGTAACCCAGCTGGAGTAATATCTGTCAATGCATCGACATGCACAAGCCATAAAGTTGTTCAAAATAAATTGTAAAAAACAGCTTCTGGTTTCAGATAATGACTACACAACACAACGTTTGCTCTCAGAGCACTGGTTTAAGATGCATCAGATGTGTGGTGCTCCATAGGATGCACACAAAAACCGGATTTCTCAGAAGTGATTAGAGGGCACAGCTGCTCCTAAAGTGACTCCAACAGTCAAATTTTCAGATGACTTATTTAGCAAACTGAACTGCTTTGAAAGTCCAGCCCTGGATGTGAATGATAAATTGATTTTAAGCCCCTACCCTTTTTTATAAAAAGGAAAAGTCAAAGGTCAAAAGCAAATTGCTTTTCCTTGAAAAAAATAATAAACAAAAACCCCAAACCAGAACAAAACAAACCCCTGTGCTTCCAGAGGTAGTGCACGAAGCACCTGAAAACGTTCCCTCAAATGCACTCCCTGATTATACTAGGATAGAGAGATTCTTAAACTTGTGAGTTTTCTAAAGCATAACTAATCTAACTGTCATGCATTTAAATTTTGTGTAGAAAAAAATACCATCAAAACCAGAAAAAAAAAGAAACAATTGCCTAGGTTTGCACACAAAAAATCCCCCACATGAATTAAAAGTGAATGTCTAAAACACATTCAGTCTACAACTGAATGCTCATGCATCTTTGTTTCTTTAGACCTTAACATGATTTCCTTTTCAGCTGGCAGCTTCTTTCATCTGCCCTGGAGTAAATGTAAATGGTATCCTCTGGTGATTGTTTAGGCACTGGCAAAAAGCTAAACAATGGCATCAGCAGTGCAAGTGTGAGTCAGCTGTGGCAGTGCTCCTGCTGTTTGGAGTCTTACATAAGGAACTACTGCTGATTTATTTCTCAAGGGTCATCAAAGATAGAGTCTGCATGAAATAACAACTTTCCTACAGCTCTCCATTCATTCCTGAAGCAGCACAGAAAAAGAAAGAAAAAATATTATAGATCCATCACTCACTTCTTTCTTGAACTGCTTTATAGTGTAAAATCTCCCTTCTACCATGGCCACCAAACTATTTTTCCCCAATCAATCTGTGATTTTCAGTCTAATCAGATCAGAATGAATATCAGGATGGGTTATGTTTACTGATATTTTCATTTAAAAAAAATACTTCTGGACTGGTGCATTTATATTAGCAATGCAAAAAAATTATTTTTACAAAATTCCTAAATTCTTATTTGCATCTGACAGTAGAACATGAGCAAAAAGGAAATGTTATCCAGTACTAAGACAGAGAAAATTGTTGAAAGCAAATACATTCAATTGAAATGTAGCTTTATTTGGGATTTTGCTAGATCATACATCACTTTGCAAATATATTTGCAGACTTTGTGAACATTTTAACCAAAGAACAAAATCTAATGCTGCAGTCCTGAGCATCCTGATATTCACGTTTAATGAATATATACGGTGTTATTCAAATCTATCCTTCACTTTGATTAAATTCCATTTCTAAGTAAAATGCATTGAAAAACAATTGTTCTTTTAAAGAATTCAAGAGAGAGTAGCAAAAAAAAAAAAAAACTGATCAACTGTTTCAATTTAAAGAGCACACAGTAAAACCATTAGAAGATAGAGCTACATGTCTTTAGAATACATAGCAATAAATAAATTAAATCACCCAGAACAAATAGTACCAGCTGCTCTACAGATAAATATAGAAACTTGGAAATATAAAGGATGAAGTACTTCAACCTAAAATAAAATAAACAGTAAGAGGCAGTGAAATGTTGTCTTAGTCTCAAAAGCCTTATGTTACCCATTTATTTTGTACTGAGCCCATTTATTTTTCTCTCACGCTCTTCCCTCTGTGCATTCAGTGCATACTAAACAGTGTAACATGAACTTTACCATGCTGCATTTAAGCTTGATGGTGCCTAAGCTTACCTGTGACTTTTGGAGACAGGGGTTATTTTCAGGTTTGGAAAAATCTCTCTGCTTTCCCTCTCCTCCCATTAGCATCTAAAATGTCATTTGTGAGTTGGCTTTGCACCCACTTTATTGACCATTCTCATGGTAAAAGGAAGAAAGCTGAAAGATAATTAGATTTTGAGTCTGGGTGAGTAATTTTAAGAGCTTTGCAAGTCTGACTCTAGGATATATTTTGTGTCAACCTCAGCTTTGTTCATTCAGTATAAAAGGCTGCATGTTACAAGACAGGATGGTTCAGCTTCACAGGGTTATGGAAGGGCAAGGGGGTGACATCCTCAGAGCTTAATTATGTCAGCCTCAATTTGAGTTCCTTCATCATAAGTGTAAGTCAACATGTTTAAAGTTGACAAAACTGATATTTCAGTAAGCAAAAGTAATGAATTGCTTAAAAAGATGCTAGCTAAATGAAATCTATAGCAATAAAATAATTTACATGTCAACAAAAAGGAAATTTTTCTATGAAATGTTTTCTGAACACAGATTTTTCTATGAAGTGTTAGTTATCATGAAACCCAGGGGGTTAATATATCTTCTTTGTATCTGTAATAAATAGAATACAAAAGAACAGGAAATCAAAAAGTTTGACAAAGGAAATGGTTACCTACAAAAGCAGTGTTTTTCTGAGAAACTTGGTGTTTTGTGCAAAGTGTTGCAGCTCGTCTGAATTTGACCATGGCACCCAGATGCCACATACTCAGACAGTGAATCAGTTTAAGGAAGGCACCTATTAAATGGCTCTCTGAGTTGTAACAACTTGGATATCCTTCCATTTCGCAGTTAAACTGATGGAAAGTCTTTGACAGAGCTGCAATACTAAATCACAGCTGTGAGAAGGTAGAAAAGAAAAGAAGCATCTTACTGAAGGATCAAACTTTCTCCCTGCAGCTCCTTCATTTCCTTTACCTGAACTGGACTGTGTGTTTTGTGTACAAGGTGTAAACTACTAAATCCCCCTCAATCCTCTTTTACTGGTTATGCGCATTTATACCTCAAATATTTTTTCACATCTCACTTTTTTTTTCTCTATACTTGTTAACTGCTCTGAGATCTTCGGTCTTATCCCAGTAGTTTTTCAAACCCTGCAAGCCTCTCTAAACATGCTAGACCTTTCACATCATCCTCATCTCAGTCCTCTCAGACCTTTTAGAAACAAAACCACAGGATTCACCTCTTTAAAATTTAGCTATGGAAGAGTTCAGCTGTCTAAATTGGTCACCCTTGAGACAGTCTGTGGAAATAGACATCCAAAGGGTGATGTGCCTCCTCTTAAGACAGGCAGCTCTTTTGATGTCAATTAACTCCTAGACATGTAAAATCAGGCAAGATGGATACTACACACATGGCCTGTATTTTACCAGATCCATCCCTCCACCCTTTTTGCACTCTACATTTGCAATTCTAGTTATAAAATGGGATTATAAACCCACTATAGGGAAAGCTACATGTAAAATGTTTACTTCATTTACTTGGAGTATTTTTATGATACACTTCTTTTGTATAAATAGCTCAAATTTCATTGCCTTGTTTTGCTTCAATATCAGATTACAAATTCATGTCTAATTTGCTGTCCTCTCTCTTCCCTGAGGTCTCTTTTAGCTTTACTGCTCTTTCCATCTCACTTAGTATATGTTTTCCAGTTTATTTTCTGCTGCATGCTTTAATTTTCATTTCTGCCATCTGAAACTCTTTTTACTGTATTGGAGCCCTTAGGCCTTTTTTTACTTTTCTCCCTTATATCCCTTACAATATAGTTCATGTCCTTGAAAACAAATTAAAAGAACTACATATCTCAATCCTCTGTCCAAACTAGATTTTTTCCTAATCAAGAAGTTATATAGATCTGGCAAGTTACTCAAATGTTGTTGTTGGAAAGTGAAGTTTTAATGGAAATTGTGATCAAAATCTCTTTTACTGAAATTTATCACATATATCACAGGCAAGCTGAGCAGGGCAAAGCATTTTTGACCACTTCTAATTCTAATTTATTTTTCAGCAGCAGACTGGTTTATTTGCTGTAATATGCTAAAATTTTCAGTGACAGCTGGAATGTGGGTTTAGACAGCCTTTGCACTGTAAAGTTCATTTCTGCAACAGGGAATAGGAGGAGTTGTTTTCCCTCACCCTGAAGAAGAAAGTCATAAACCAGAACAATGAAGATCAGATTTAAGAAAGTCTAGAGGGGGAAAGCAGTGGTCATCAAACAAATTCTCTTAATCAAGACTATACATAAGTTAATAGTCTTTGCCTGTCATTTTGGAGCCCCTTGAAAAATCTGAAGAAAAAAAAGGTCAGAATTATTTTGCATTGCACTCACAGTTTCATGGTATTTAATGGGAGAGCATTATGAAAAACAACAGGAACACTACGAATCATAATTTCATCATGATATAACCACACTCAATGCATAACACACAGAGATGAGAACTGGAAATTATGGTAGTGATACTGGCAGTGCTGCTGGTTGTCTGAGAGCCTCAGAAGAACAGACAGTGGGTGGTACTGAAGACACTGCCTGCAGTATTTCACAAAAGGGTGAGAACTGACTTTATTCCATTTTGTTGTTTTTTTAGATTTGAAGCTCAAAACAGTGCTAAAGGCAGGTGTCATAAGCAAATACAAAGTAATTTTGTCTTTTCAGCTTTGTCATTAAACTTCACAACCTGGCTTCCATGGGATCCTCATTCTTGGGAGCAAAGGCTTAACCACTGATAAATACTGATTACATTGTACCCTCTTTTCTTCCCTTCTGCATCAGAATCCAAGGCAAAGCTTCCATTTCATGTGCCTCCCTTCACCCACATAATCATATAGTGAAGTAGGGAGTGCCAATGTGGAGAAAGATGATCAAGAAGCAAAAATTCTGTAAGAAAATGATTACAGAATTAGAAAATTGAGGAATGCATATTACTTCTTAAGAAATAGAATTTAAGCTTTCTGTTTAAAATAAGTAGGCTGATTACTTTATTTGAGAACAAACGACGGGAGAAATTAGCCATTTCACAGAGTCCAGTTTTCCAAATTTCAGGCAGCCATGCCACAGATGTCTGGTTTGAAAAGAGTCTGAAAACATCTATGCCACTCAGTAAAGTATAAAAAAAATCTTCCCAGTGCTCCTTCAGAAAGCCAAGCCTGAACTATGCCCTAGGTAAAAGCAGAGAGAATCTTGCTAATACCACAGGTCTCTGTGCTTTAGTTGTTAAATAAAACTCAGAGAGTGTCCTAAGACAGACACAGACTGCAGGACTGCTGCTAATTGAAATTCAGGAAAGAATTTTCTCCTAAGCTCATACCTGGCACCTGCCAGTTTTACACCGACTGTGTGATTAGGGACAGCAACCAGACACCTAAGGGTGTAAAGCCATTAAAGGTACCATTTCATCCCATCTATGTTCACTTTCTCACCTCCAAAGCTTCAGAGGACAGCGAATGCAGACCCAAAGAAACCCAAATATAAATCAAGGCAGGAAACTGATATTTTTAACCAATGCTGAATAGAAACTCAGCAAATGGACATGATTATATGAATTTCTGGCAATAGCATTTCTAAGGGACCTCTTTGGGAATGCTGACATGCCATGCATCTGAAAACTGTCACTGCAGACTTGTGCCCTGGGATGAAATGACTTCCCAGGGTCCTCTGACAAATCCCATTCCATGAGATCTCCTATTTAGTTATGTGATCCCTTTCCAAAGCATGTCACAGTACTTATAAAAGAGTTTAGATTACTCAGTCCCCTTCCTCTTTGTCAGACAGTTCCAGAAACATACTTCTTGGACACATAAGGAGCCCTCTTCCAATTTCCCCTCTAAATTTATTCATGGCCAATTTACAGTTATTTGATCTTTTGCCAATACCATCCTTTAACTTAAATAATAATTCTCCTTCCTTAATATTTATGTCTGTAGTATGTCATTCATTCATTTAATTCATTCAGTTTAAAATAATCTTAATAAATGGGGAAATGTTGTAGCTATAAAATGAAAATGCACTATGATGACCTTTACTAAAATCTGGCATTGACCTGATTTTATTAAGTATCAGAAACATTATAATAGATATTAAAATGTAGTGATATTCCCACATTATGCAAATCTATCTGGACTCATTTAAATTCTTTTTGTCTTCTCCCTTCTTTCTACACAGTCCAGTTTCACAAATTAAGAAGTTTTAATAGTAACCCTAGATTTTTAGAAAATCATTTACATATTTGTGTCTGCAAATGAAAGACAGGAAAATATATGTTCAGAAAGTTCAGTGGCTTATGTAACTGATCAGGTATTTCTGCAAGCTCTTTTTGTGGTAATAATTATCTCAGTTGCCTGTACAAATTAGTTACTTAAAGGTACCCACGTTTTGCACCCAGTCAGAAGAGAAATGGAAATCTGGGCTGTGCAATTAATAAGTCCACCCAAATGCACCTATATTCAGTAGAGTAAATACTCAGCAGCAAACTAATGACCTTCTCCTTTTTGCTTTCCTGTGGTTACAACACCTACACTGAAATATTTTGCATGTCTGTACAGCAAACATTTGACCTGTGCTTTTCTATAAATGAGTATTGTCAAGTTTGCCTATAATAATGAATTAAAGTGTATTGTAGTGTAATACCAGTAAACAGTCAGGTGAAAAGATCTCTTCCTCTGACTCAGAAGATTAGAAAACCTGAATTTTCTGACAGTATGAACTGATGTAAAAGATTAAGATTTTATTACCAATATCATGTCCTTAAGGTATATGTTGGTCTAGAGTCAAAACTGAAATATGCATTGCCGAGAAATTCAGGCCACATCACAGCCTTTGACTGTAATACTGTCTCTTGTAATGAGAGCAGAAGGTGCAAGAAACCTTCTTGTACCTTCTTGAATTTCACACACACACAGATGACCTCTAGGATGTCTTTGCAGAGTTACAGTGTAGTCAAGGTTGGAAAGGAGCTCTGTCATTTATCTGGTCCAACCCCCTGCTCAAGCAGGGCCACCGAACACAAGTTGTCCAGGGCAAAATCCAGACAGCTTCTAAACATCTCTAAGGATGTCTCTAAGGACTAATGTCCTTAGTCACCCTCACACTAAAAAAATGTTTCCTGCCTTTCAGTTTGTGCCCATTTTTTCTCATCCTGATATCACATCAACTTGGCCCAAACCATCCTCTTTACAGCCTTGTGATCTGTGGCGGGTGTGAGGACGAGACACTTGTGACACTTCTGACTGCTGGTGGCAGGCATGCTGTTCTCCATATGGAAGTTTTCAACTTTCTCCATCAGCATGTTTCCCCAAGCTACATGTATGAGGCTGCATACGACACTGCACTACCCCACAGTGCTGCTGACAACATGTTCTTGGGGCTCTACTAAGTTATTTTCATTGTGTTAAGCAGGAAATTTCTTCTTATGCAGAACTGTCACAAGACCATAAACTAAACACAAAATTGGGCCTTGCCATCTTTTAGTTTCAGAAACAGCCATGGAGGGGAAAAAACCAAACGTGTCCTCAAATGGGAGAGTTTAATATAAAGAACAAAATATTATCCCTTTAACCCATGTGATCATCTAGGGAAGAAAATATCAATATCCTACTCCAAGTGATGAAATGGTTAGTGAATAACATCATAATAGCCAGGAAATTACTCTGGCATCAGCTGAGTTTTCAACATCCCATAGTTTCTCTTCAATGATAGAAAAGGAGTGCCAAACATGCATTTCAGCACAGGAATTGCCCATGTAGTACTGTATTTCCAACAAAACTTTTTATAGACGGTTTCAGCTACTCTACTGTGACATGATATTTGCAGTTATTAAACACCAAACTGCAGTTTCACAAACCTAAAAGTGTGGTTTTAATAATCAGGTCTTGTTCATAAACAAAACTACTTATAGAGAGACTATTTATTTATAAAAAAACCTGTATTCATTTAGACAGAAAATAACGTTAATTAATAAATTATGTAATTAATTTATGATTAATTAAATAAAATAAATTAATAAAATAAATTATGTGAATTAATGAAAATTACTCAACTAATTTCTATGAAAGTCTTGTGATTAGACCCTTAAATCCCTCATTCCCATAACAGTAAGCATTCTGAACTTCAGAAATGCTGCATAGTGGCATAGTTAGTCATGGCTTTTTTTGTTACAAACAGTCAGCTCACAGCCCTAAGATTTGTTCAATGTATTACAGTTGCTGTGCACAGGCATTCATTCACCCACATTTGGTAATGTGCAAAGCACTGTACAGTATGTTAAAAATTATCTATATTGACTTCCCCTCATTGCTCAAGACATGAGGCATTCAAGATTCCTAAGATTTCTTGTAAAACGTTGTACTTGAAGCTTTACCATCCTACAGGGATTTTACCATCATTTGTCTGCATTTACAGCATTATCACTTCTGCACATAAAAGTATTGTCCTTTGCTGTCCTCAGAAATAAATATTTAACTGATGAGAAATGCAGTACAGCTTTTAATACTGAGGAATCCTGAAGTGCTTAATACATTTCTGTGAGTTCTGTGTAACATAATGGATCAGCTTTATTGGAACAAAAAATGGCATTGTGGCTTCCTGTGTTTCACTTCAAGCACACTAATTCTCAACCTTTTTCAATAATCATTATGTCTTTTCTGAAAGTCCTTCTTGTCTCACATCTCAGGCTCAAGTTATTACATGCTGGATGAGAGATGGGAGGCACTTGTCAACCCACGGCACCAGCCTTGGAGCAACCCTGGCCCCATTCTGAGAGCCACTCTCTATGAATATCTCAGGGCACCATCTCAATAATCATTTCTGTAATTGCTCCAGGAGATCATACTCTTTATTATTTTTCAAAGAAAATGTCAGCTATAATCATCAAGAATATTATCAAGTTGTCGTGTTTGCAACATGTTGTGAAAATAAATATTTTTATATTACCATCACTTGGTATTTGAGTCAAGTAATAATACTAACATTTTCTTTGAACTCTCCAAGGTATTTATTCTGTTTTGTTATGATTCAGATCAATTATGCTGCATATAAATTAAACTCTTAAGTATGCATTTGAAGAGGCTAATATTCCTTTTGTTTTATCTGGCAAAAAAAAAAATATCTTTTTTGTTCTAGCTTGGAAATTCCCTTCTTCATATGATGCTCTCACATGGGAAGAATGCTTTTAATGTTCTGAAAATGTACAGTAGAAATACTCTTGTTGTTTTTGAGGCCAAAAGAAAAAAAGCATCATAAAACAAACTGTCTACAGTCTGGATTCATGTATTCACTCTACGGTACACATATTCAAATCACAATAAGGCACTCAGGATAAAAAAAACCCAAATATGCTCATTATAGATCCTTTCCTTGCCATCAAATATTTTAGGAGCAAAACCTAACCAAACAAAAGAGTCTCCAGTCCATCCTTTATGTTAATTCTTGTTTCACTTCCTTTCATCCTGCTAGTTCCAAGATGTTTCTGTTCAATAGAACTGTTCTTTGCACTCCCTGTCATCCTGTTCCAGGTGCCCAGAATCACACCTCCTCTGACAGATACTGGCTCTGCCTTTATAGTCAATTCTTCAGCTGCCACATCATACAGAAAAACTGAAATAACATTTCAGTTGAAGATTTGTGGTTTGGTCTTTAAATGGGAGATTTTTACCAAACAAATCTCTCTTGCATGAGATACCAGTATACCTGCTTTACCAGTTCATAACTTGATTTCCTACTAGATATCCTCACTGGCATATGCCATTGGCAGTGTGTACTAATTAATTCAGCTCTTACAATCTTTTGCATTGCAATGGAATGTTTGAGCAGGGACATGATGGATTCTCATCAGATTGTTTTTCATAATTAATGTTATCTTGTTTGAGATGCTAGACAGTCTTTTGGTTTCCAACAGTGTGTCAACAAAATGTGAAATGTCTGGTGCATTGTTGTAATGCCTTTAGTTGCCCAAGTTTTCTCATAACAAAGTTAGTGGCAAATCCAAATAAGAAAATTATGCCTCATCCACTTCTTGTTGGCATTCTCAATTACAATGGCTGCAGTTAACGCATTTCTAGCTGTTGTCAACTGCACATTTAGCCCTCAAAAAATGCCAGGGAGCAGTTCCATCTCTGCTTCCAAATATGCCAAACTGTCTCTAGGACTATATCGTTGATTCTTTTGCATTTCTTCAGCTGACCCTGAAAGACAATGTCTAATACTGAAAATTGAGCAACGTGTGCTGTGCTATATGAGTAGTCCTTAAAAAAATCCAAAACCTACAACAAAAACCCCACATAAAAGTAAGAGATATAACTTGAACTGGCTATAGCATACAATGATTCATGTCTTTTTTCTCATTAGAAGTTTCAACTGTTTATCACAATCCTTCTATATTTCTGTATATTTTAATTCCAAGCTTCCTTATGGTATACATAAGGTTACACGTAGTGCTGCTTTGGTGTTCTCAGTAGTGTTTTACCATATTGCTGAAGCTCAGCTACTGTTCTGACCCTTTTATGGAGAAAAAAAAATAGAAAAGCAGAATTTTTTTTTTTTTTTAAGAGAAAGGCTGAAATGTTTGCTTTTAGATTTTTTTAAAAAAAATTAATTTAATTTTAAGCGTAAAAATAACTCAGTGCACCAGCATGGGGATAACTGGATGGAAAGCAGCTTGCCATAAAAGGGCTGTGGGGTCCTTGTGGACATCAGGTTGAACACAGACCAGCGACATGCCCTTGCAGCGAATCAGGCCAGCAGCCTCCCAGGCTGCACCAGGAATGCTGCCAGCAGGTCAGGGGAGGGGATCCTTCCCCTCTGCTCAGCCCTGGGGAGACAGAGCCAGGTATTGTGTCCACCACTGGGCTCCCAGTACAAGACAGGCATGGATGCACTGAAGTGCATTCAGCAAAGGGACTCAAAGCTGATTAAGGGGTTGGACCATCTTTCACATAAGACAATGCTCAAAGAATGGGGACTGTTCAGCCTGGAGAAGAGAAGCATCAAAGGAATCTTATCAATGATACACCTGGCAGGAGGATGTAAAGAAGACAAAGCCAATGTCTAGTGGACCAGAGGAAATGGCCACAAAAATATAGAAAATTCCACCTAAACATAAGTAAGCAACATTTTGTTATGAGGTTGGTCGAAAATCAGAACATGCCCAGAGGTGTTATGGAATGTCCCCTCTTGGAGATATTCAAAAGATGTCTGGTCATGGGTCTGAGAATCCTTCTGTACTAATCCTGCTGTAAGCAGAGGGGAGTACCACAAAGATGATCAGAGGGCTGGAGCACCTCTCCTATGAGGACAGGCTGAGAGAGATGGGCCATGGAGTGGCAGGACAAGGAGAAATGGTTTTAAGCTGAAAGAGGTAGGTTTAGAATGTTAGGAAGAAATTCTTCACTGTAAGGGCCATGAGGCACTGGAACAGTTGCCCAGAGAAGGTTTGAATGCCCTTTCCCTGGAAGTGTTCAAGGCCAGGTTGGATGGGACTTTGAGAAACCTGGTCCCTGGGAAGGTGTCCCTGCCCATGACATGAGGTTGGAACTAGACCATCTTTAAGGTCCCTTTCAACCCAAACCTTTCTATGATTCTGTATGCCCATCCTGTGAATTCCTGGTTTATAGCATGCTAAGTATAATACCCAGTAACTTACTGACTCCTAATAAATACTGATTGGTTATTTGAAACCTGAAGACAAGGTGGAGGATTTGGGGGTAGCAAGACAGACACTAGTCTGTCTTTTCTTTTTTCTTGAAAATCCTGAAACAATTAGTTTAAATAAAATTCTTATTAAAGTACCTTTTTATAACACTACATTTTTCTAATTGACAGAGAGTGTATGTGCCAAGTTTGAATAAATTAAAAGATTAATAAATCTTAATTAAAATCATCTGGCTTACTACCCAACATAAAGATGTGAACTGTATATATGACTCCAAAAAACACTGTGAGTTTTCTACCTTGTGGACCTATCTGTTGTTTTCTCATGAACATTTTCACCTAGATTTTTCACTTCTTTCAAGTGACTCCAGAACTGCCATTATGTACCAAATATCCCAAGTGCAAATTTATTAAGGACTTGCAAATAAGCACAAATAAGCTCCATAATAATATCATATGTCTTATTAAGCCCTCTCTAATTTGCTCCATTCAATCTAGTTTTACAAACACACTACGTTATTAGCACATTATTCATGGAAATATCTGCCTGTGTTATTCCTTGTAGTGAAATATGTCATGACACAGCTCTACCTCTGGGATTTTCCTTCTCATTATTTCTATTCTTACCCAGTTTTTACTCCTTGAATGTTATCATGTTCTGAAAGACTATCAGTGACAACGAGACAAAACATAACAGTACCAAAGGCTGGATGGGCAGTAGCAAGACTTCTACCATGACTCCAATAAAATTATTTATTTTGAAATTTCACTTTTTCTTTTTGTAAGGTTTCAGCAGTAAGCACTGTATCCTTTTCATCTCTTCATCTTCTCATTTACTAAGAGACACCATGGTGATATCTTCATATCTCTATATTACGATGGTTTTGCACTGCAAAGGACTATTAACTAAATTTCATAATAATCTTTTCCTAAGCACCATTAACATAATTAACAGCCTATTAACTAAGACATTAGACCTTCAGCATCACATAATAAATTGTAAGTCCACAGCTGGTAGGAAACCCTTTCAAGAGAAACACTGCTCAGGAACACAACAACTAGAACTGTGAAAATCTGTTTGTTCAGTGGCGGAGAACTTCCAGCATCCATTAGAGAAAGACAAATGTCTGACTTAAATTGCTCCTAAAATGTGCTCAAATAAATATCACGCTAAGGAGCTGCACTTCCACCAGCCAGATCTCCATGAAAATTGTTTAATTATTCTTTTAAAGACTGCTTCCTTAACGGACAACATTTTGCTGTAATAGCTATATATTGGGTCATTAACTACCCTTCAGCAACAATTATTTTATGTTATGGTGAACTATTCAAAGAAACTTTAGACAAGAAAACAAAGATGTTGCTGGTCATTAGGGAGTAGCTAAGGCAAAAGTTATCATGACCACACATCTTGAGATACCTTGAGTAAATAATGTGTTAATAGCTAGTATTCTATAAGTTTCCTTACTAATTTTAAAACAAGTGCATTAATCAACTAGTATAATTCTTATGTCATGTTTGCCATGCAAGTCCTAAGTTTATGAATTTTAATTTCTTTAGCCCTTTTATAACACTACCACACTTTTACAACAACATTAAAGGAACATAGCTCAAGACTGTTTTTCACATACACCAGTGCCTTTTCTTATTCGTCTGGGGAATGAACTGCTGTTAGACCAAATTAACTCACATGGTGTGACACACTTCACTCAGCCCTTGCCACAAGAGTTGCCGCCATGAAAGTTGCTGTGTCCTACTTAGGAAATCAGCACAGAAACAAGCTGCATAATGGCACCATTATGGGAACATTAATAAACTGTCAACCACTTTGCCCACTTTAGAAAATTTTAGGGGCTATGTGGCTGCCAAAACGATTGCTACTATGTTGTCATAATGTATTAGAGCAAAACAGTCAATATAGCTTTGAAAATTTGAGATGAAGTTCACTGTCCATCCTGAGTTTTCTCACAGAATCAGATCCCAACACTTCTACAAGACATTTGCTGAAGAAATTGAGAGTCTCAAAAAGTACATAATTTGCCTTAAAGCATCCTTTATTTTCCCAGTCATTAAAACAATCAATTGCTACATCAATCCAAAATGAGCTGTTTTACATGAAAACCTTTTCTATTCCTCTCCTGAGCTGTCATATTCCCCCGCTGTATGCCTTTCATTTTTGTATCTGGTTAAGCAGGTAAAAAAAGAAAAAAAGCAAGCAAAAAAAAAAAAAATTACTTGATCTGCTAGGGCTTCTTTGGTTGGTTTTTTGCAGTCACTCAGTGTATGAGCAACTGAAGGATGGATGCAGAGAACAGTGACAAAATAATGGTGAAAATGTAGAAAATGCTGTTTTACCGTTTTAGTTGCTGAATTTTCTAAGGCAGTCACACTGTTGGTAACTGAACACCATCATTTTGCCAGAAGTGTGGAAACAAATGAGTATATTCTGTTTCTAACCTCAGCTCAAGCCCCCTTACCCATGTCCTGCACTATCACTGCTGCTGCCACAGGCTACTTAATGCTCCACTTTACCTCCAGAGGCTTTTCATCCTTTTTTTGCTTGGTGAAGAACAAAGCTTCAGCTTCAAAACTTCAAGTCCCTCCTCAAGGCTTACTTCCACAATTATTACAAACTCTGCAAGTGTGACAGCATCTAGGACAGCTGAGTATCCTGATCAGAGCCCCCAAACACCTTTATAACAGCAAACATAACAGCATCCATGGACTAAGGACTGCATCCCAGGAAGCACACACAGCCAAGGCAATACTGTAATTTATCTCACATTCATACTCCAGTATCCAAAAAAAAAAAAATAACAAGAGAATTACATATGAGGAGAAAAAACAGTACTATCAGCCATCCCATCTCAAAGGAAGTCAGAGCACAGCACAGCTCCTAACAAGTTGCAGATCAACGGCATTACACATTACTGGGTCTGTGGATTTGCTAACATCTTCAAAAAAAATCATTCAGATCCTACTTGTACAGCCTCAAATATTGTTGCAACCTCATATAAACCTGCATCTTTATAAACCAAGTTTCTTTGCTCTTAAAAAATAAGGAAAGATTTTAATGCTTAAATCAAGTCAAAGGAGTCAAACATTCTTCCCCTGTATTTAAATTTCTTAGTCAGAAAATCCCAAATCCTATACTTTCAAAAATCCTTCTTCAGGGTAGAAATGATGGTTATGAAGGAATAGTGTAAGAATAGATTACTTTTCTCCTCAAACAACCTGACAGCAGATACTGAAACCCCAAGGGGCTGGTCCTACTCTCATTTGCTCACAAGAACACTTCTCTGTTCAACACAAGATACTACAATGAAGTGATATAAGGCATGTCTCCAGAGCCATGAGACTGTGAGTAGAAAATCTATATGAAGAAGGGAAAGCTTAGAAAGAAATGTTTTGAGGAGTTTTTTTGAGAATTTTTTCTTCCATCTATCTTCCTGACATGCAATTGCATGTGTTGGAATTAACACATGTTCCATTCTACATCTATGGATAAAAGCCAGATTTTTTGAGCCTATTATTTTTAGCACAACATAATGAACACACAGTTCTCCAATACCTGCCTTGTAAATAACCACAAAAGCACTCATTTTTCAGATTTCCATCACAAATATTACTGTGTCACTTCAGCCTACCCATCTTCCCTGAAGACAAATAATTTGATCTAACAGGGAAAAGAATTTTGAACATAAACCAGAGTTCATGCACACAGGGGAAATCACTAGGGAAACCAAATTTATGATCACTGTACTGTGAATAAATAGCTCTTTGATACATGCTATAGAATGAAATAAATCTTGTAGTTTGTTAACACTTATTGCACAAGTAAATACAATGTACATTAAAAAGGTAAATTCTTACCAAGAACAAAATATGACTTGCCATTAACATTCAGCAAATTTGTCTATTGAAGTCACATTAAAATATTCTTACATATCTTGACACATACTGATCTGTCAACGAGTTCTATAAATCATTATTTCTTAATCATGAACCTGTGTCTAGACCTTGCATTTCACTGATGTTATCTGTGGCTGAGATTGGGATCAGCTCCAGAGCAGATGACTCTCACCAAAAACAGTTCCCAGCTGAACTGAGTAATGCACACAGACAGCGAGAGGCTCTGATGATCAAAACCAACACACTGAGCTGCAACACCGAAGAGGCAGCAAGTCATGTGGGGTCTGATATATGAAGAGTAGATGCTGACTGTGCCAAAGAAGAGAATTTCCAGGCAGGCTTGTCCCTTGAGATTACAGTGGCCTTCACTCTGCTTCCACAGGACTGGGCTAATGTGGAGCATGATGACGAGCTCCCTCACCCCCAGAGACCACACAGTTAGTTGCCTGACAGCAATGCCTCACGCTGTTCTTCTTTGCTTTCTCTTTCCTGCAGGAAAGAAGTGTTGTCACCTCTGCTCCAGGGGGCATTCACAGACCCTTAATCTACCCTGATAAAACCCTCTCCTTGTCCCCTATGCAGAACCTGGCAGTGGCACTGATGTGGGACCACGGCTTAAACATGCACTGCTCTGGCAGTGCCTTGGGCCACCCCAGTGTCTCAGAGGAGTCCTGGAAGAAGGATTTCACTGTGTCCCCAAGAATTCATCCAGATATGTGAAAATTCAGCTTTATCATAACACAAAAAAAAAAAAAAAAAAAAAAAAAAAAAAAAAAAAAAAACCCCAACCAAATTTGCAAAAAAAAAAAAAAAAAAAAAACTTACAAAACCTTTGGAAAGCTGAAGAATTTTACATTTTTCTATTTGCATGTTTGATGTTTATTTGCATTTGAATGTTGTCATATTAACAGCAATTTTCCTGTAGGGAAAAAAAATCTGTACTAAATATCAGTGCAAGGTAAATGTTNCCGCCCGGCTGCGGCGGCCCCGAGCGGAGCGCGGCGGCTCCCGGCTTCCGGCCCCGAGCGGCGGCTCCCCGCAGCAGCCCGGGCCTCGGGGCAGCCCCGAGCCGCGACACCTCGCACCGCCTCGGGCTGCTCAGTCTGACACCGCCCTTCTGTCAAAACCCAACGTGAGAAAGGGAGCGAGATTACACAGGAACTGTGGTTGTATTAAGGGGATGTGTAAAGTCATGCTTTCCAAGGGGAAAAAATATGTAATTAAGCCAGTTACTGTGCTTCGTATTTGTGCACAGTATCTGTAGCAGTGCATTCAATTAAAATTAAAGAAAAGGAAATAAATCTCAGCCGGAGCTCTGCCTGGGTAGGTGCCCAAGCAGGAAGTAGAGTTGCATTGTCTGAACGATTTATGTTTGTGAGCAATTAATAAAAGAGATTTTTCTGTTGATTCTGCATTTTTAGCTGATAATTATGGAACATTTTGGGGATGAGGAGCTGCCACTCTAATTGAAATAAATTTTTCACTCTAAACAAACAGGAGGCAAAAATAACACTGTATCTTATCAAATTTTTAAGGGGAGAAGCGCGTTTAAAAATTCATTTTTTCCCATCTATTCCGAGGTTTCTTTTGGTTTTATAAATATGATTTAGAATACTTTAAAGTACACATACTTTGAACTCCCTACCCATGGCCACAGTGGACAAAAGAAATCCTTGCATAAAACNAAAAAAAAAAAAAAAAATTAACTTGCTATCTTTTATTCTTGTACAGTTTGAATATCATAAGACAAAACAGCAGAATTCAATTTTCAAATGCTTATCATAGCGTGGCTCAGGTTTTTGAACATTTGGGTGTACACATGGTAGACAACAGGACAGTGACTTGGAGTTTGCCACAGGGAAATTTGTGCTGATATTACTGAAACAGAAAATGTGTAAGTGTGGAGGCAGTGCTGGGATGCTGTTAGAGGAAACCGGGGGCTCTGACAGACCAGTAAGTGTGGCTGAGAGCATTATCACCCCATCTGTCCATCCCCCTTTNCAGCCCCGAGCCGCGACACCTCGCACGCCTCGGGCTGCTCAGTCTGACACCGCCCTTCTGTCAAAACCCAACGTGAGAAAGGGAGCGAGATTACATAGGAACTGTGGTTGTATTAAGGGGATGTGTAAAGTCATGCTTTCCAAGGGGAAAAAATATGTAATTAAGCCAGTTACTGTGCTTCGTATTTGTGCACAGTATCTGTAGCAGTGCATTCAATTAAAATTAAAGAAAAGGAAATAAATCTCAGCCGGAGCTCTGCCTGGGTAGGTGCCCAAGCAGGAAGTAGAGTTGCATTGTCTGAACGATTTATGTTTGTGAGCAATTAATAAAAGAGATTTTTCTGTTGATTCTGCATTTTTAGCTGATAATTATGGAACATTTTGGGGATGAGGAGCTGCCACTCTAATTGAAATAAATTTTTCACTCTAAACAAACAGGAGGCAAAAATAACACTGTATCTTATCAAATTTTTAAGGGGAGAAGCGCGTTTAAAAATTCATTTTTTCCCATCTATTCCGAGGTTTCTTTTGGTTTTATAAATATGATTTAGAATACTTTAAAGTACACATACTTTGAACTCCCTACCCATGGCCACAGTGGACAAAAGAAATCCTTGCATAAAACGGAGCTCTCTTAGTGAACCTTTTTAAACAGTGGTAGTCTGGTGTGACATAGAGCCTGGCATGGGCATTCCAGCTTTTCTACAAGATTGCTGCATAAACCTGGGCAAGCCACACCACCTCTTGGTGTATTATTTGTGAGGGTAGGGAGTATTGATACAGCCCTTCTTTACCTTAGCAAAATGCTGAGAGGAGAAAATACAGAGAGTGGGTACAGTTTCACATATGGTTACAGCTACAGAAATCAACTAAAGGTCAAGATACAGACCAAAAGCTGGTCTGCAAGTCTTCATTCAACAGTAACATTCTCCTACTGTTACCACATTCCCCAACACTGATTTTGGCTTTGCTGTCTCATCACATTGCCTAGGCAGGGCTCAGGGGTAGCAAGGGCAGAGGCTTCTCTGCAGTGGTAGCCTGGATGTGGCAGTCCTGATTTATGGGAGAAGAGGAGCAAAGTTCCTTCTATCTGGACACACACCATGCAGCATCAACTGGCCTCAAGACTGAAGAACTGCCCCTGCTTGTTTTATTTACTATTGTAGACATAGCCTGTAAAACCCTCTGATAAAGGGACATGGCTTCTGGTTCCAGGCAATATAAAACAAGATTAATGGTGAGAGTCAAGCACATACTGTTGTTTGTCAATTTGACCTGCAATTAGATCCACACAGACAGTTTCTTGGCTGAAGTTTTCACTTCACAAACAATGTACAGACATAGCCTTTGCGGGGTTGGATTCTGTCAGTGACCTGAAACCCAAAAGCAAGACCTTCCTCTCTCCTGCAATGTGTGTGCTGCTGCGAGGACCTCTCCCCTCAGTGTGCTGCACTCTGGTGTGAGTCAGACAAGCCAGACTGACAAGAATTCCTTCAGAACTGCAATCCAAACACACTGGGCTGAACTGTGAAACCACTTCTCTAGCAAACACCCAAGGAACGGGCTGTTGGAAGAACTTCTGGTGAAAATTACAGTGGTGTAGCAAAGCACTACCCAAAGAGAAGAGGAAAACCGGTTAAAAAAAATTCCTGATGGAAGATTGTGTCCTACTTAAATCAAAGCACTTTTGCAGGAATGTTTCTATCTGTAGATTTTACAAAAATAGTCTACACATTCCTTTTCGATATAGCTGAAACATTTCATTTTGAGAAATTCAGAGTATTTTCTTTCACTGCTAGTGATAATGTGTTTTATTGCAGAGTATCTCAGAACTGACAGGCTGGGAGTTGCCTGAAGACAGCAACTGACTGTCCATTCCTTTGCTTTCTAGGCACCATCAACTTAAATAGAGCATCCCTGGCAGAGCTTTGTCTAATCTAGCCTCACAAGACTTTTTTTTTTTTTTTGTGAGTTTCATCCTGCTTACCAGTCAAGAAGTTATTCGTAATATCTAATATAAATTTACCTTATAATTTTGAAACTATTCTAGAAAAGGTATCATCAAAGCATTTGGTCTTATTGAAACAAGATATTTATGAACGTATTAAAAAGGTCATTTTTCTCTTCCCTAAACAATTTTTCAAGATGTTTTTCACAAGCTGGATCACAGTCAGATATCAATTTCATTTTGGCACTAAGGGATAATTAGAATTTACTGTAGAATAGTCATTCTCGTTTCCAGCTCTGTGTTTTCTCTTCATGATTAAATGTGCAGGACTACATCAGTGCACATCTGCAGAGGTAAGGAGAGGCAATAGGGTGCTGCTTCACCTTTGTTTCAGCTGAAGAAAGCCTTGGGTAAGCTCTTAAGTATGACACAGGCTGAGCATGGAAGTGAGATCAGGAGGGACCACAAGAAAAGACTGTTACAGAAAATTATTGAAATATTCTTAAATCATGAAGATCTTATTACATACCAAAAGTAGGGGCAGCGAGAACAGCAGGGAACTCTCTGCAAATAGACCTGAATCTTGGCATGGGGAGATTTGCTATTTATGTGCTTGCAGTAGAGGACAAAGCTGCCTTTTCCTTTTTGAGTATCTGCTGGGAGTGCAACGTTTCTCAAATTAATGAAAATCAAAAATTAAGTTAAATGACATAATAAAATCCAGACATTGATTTTTATGTTAGGAGTCATCTTTATGCAAAGCATAATGTATCATCTTAAATGTCACTCATTCAGTAATACCATTATAATGCTATTCCTTGGTGACGGCCACGAAAAAGTTGTTCAGGGCATTCATCAACCCTGTCACTATGTCATTTTTTTGTCTACTATGAAACCTGACTGTAAGAAATCTCAGGCACTGGTTGAGAGAAAAACTGGGAGAGAGTTGCTACCAGAGCTGGATCAGCTGTGTGTGCTCCATTCCTGTGCTCTTCTGTGTGTTCAGACACAAGTCACCTCTAACAATCAAGTAAAGGTAAGCAGGGAGCCGTGGGCCAGAATGCCAGAAAAAAAAAGGGGTTTATAACTGGCACCTCTAAGCAATGCTGATGGAGCACTAAGCCTATAACCAGCAGCTCCCAGAGGTGTGTAAAGAGTTTCCAAACTGTGTTTGCAATAATGTGGAGGGCACTGAGCTCATGTCCCTTTCCCAGCTCCTCACCAGCTCAGCCTAGGCAGGGATGAAGCAGACTCTGAGGGAAGAGTGCCATCTACTGAACCCCAGCCTTTCTCTGGGCTGCCGACCCAAATACAGCTCACCCAGTCTGAAGCCCCACATGTTCCCATCTGCAGCCTTCCCAGCCCACGGGAGATGGCCCTTCCCCTCTCTGATCTTCCTTAAATACAATGTGAGCAGCAGAAGCCTATAGAAATACCACCAAGATATAGAAACTGAAATCAAATTTCTCTCATGTTTCCTGTTTTACAAGTTAATTGCTTATTTATATAGCAAGAAAAATAACAGCTAAGAATACCTGTAGTGGTTGGATTGTTCTGGGAGTGATTGACTCAGGTGTAAATGTCCACATCTATTAGCAGCACTCCAAAGGAATCATTCTTCATAAAGAAAAAGAAAAAGAAATTGATTTGTTCTCTTCAAAGACTAGAAAGTGCTACATCTGCTGATCAACATCCCTATTCATCAGAGCAATAACCTGCTGCTACATTATCTGGGCCACAAGGGTGCTGTGGTATTTTTCCATTTCATCATAATAAATTAGCTGTTTTGTTATTAACATGCTTCATATTTAAGAGAGAGAGTCACCAGCTCCTAAAGAATCAGAGCCAGTCCTTTACATTTACTGTCCCAGGGTTCAATTAATTACTGCAGTGACCAAGTGTTTAAATGAAACTTCATCTTTCAGATATGTCCCACCAACACGGAGTAGAATCAATAAGGTTCATTTCAAGCAATTTACCCACCATCTCTATATTCCAGGCAGCTCTTGCATTCATCTGGGTAGTATTAGTTTATCATAACTCTCTGACGTATTTTCCTGTCAAACCTTCCTGTTCCACGCTCATGCAGATGAATGAACAGTGTCAAAACAATTTCATTCTGTTTTATCTTTGCAAGAATTTCAGAGCTGAGGATGGGAGATGGGGGTGATTATCTAGGCTTGTGAGGGCCATGGAACAAGGACAGCATCCTTTCTGATTGTCACAGACATACTTTAGTTGATACTCAGCCTTCAGCCAGATCACTCTGAATAAGAGAAAATGATAATTTACTGTATCATCCCAACAGCCTTTATGGTCCTTTGCTCAGCCAAGGCAATTTTCTCCTCAGAGCCTTTGTGCCACTGGAATTATATAGAAAAAAACCATGTTCCCTTTTGCCTTGCTAGCTCACATGACAGTGAGGAATTTGGGAAAAGCAGTTTTAACTTCCCTAGATATCTGTTTGCTATTGTTTAGTTACTTCAGCTCATTCCTTTATTCAGCAATTAAAAAATATTCAGGAGACGAGGCAGCTGAAATCATCTTTATCAGCAGTTTTAATCTGAAGCAAAGGGGCATCAGGCAATGAAAGAGACAAACTGAAGTTTCTTAGCAGTCTGCTTGACTCACAGAGATCAGACTGAAGGAGACGTCTGTTCCCAAGTGACTATTTAAGAATTAACCTTTAAAGAGGGCATTTGCTAGATTGAAAAGAAATGAGAATTCATTACTTCTAAGGATGTGGCCCAGAATTGTTCCTATTCTCCTGGCAAGGCATCGCTCCCTTAAAGAGCCTTCCTTTCAGATGATTAGCTATCATTCAGTAGTACCAATACACTCAAACACACATTTCCTAACAAGAGCTGTCTCCTGCCTCCAATCCAGGCATCACAGGCTGTCCTGCAGACTTAATACAATTGCGGCTGAGCAAAAAGCTCATTTGAATTTCAGCAGCCTGTGGCCACAACAAGGAACAAGCAATTTCAGACTTCCAGGAATTTCTGGGTGAGAAGAATGATACAGCTGCATAATTACAGTATAACAATATGCAAAATATGCAACTAACTGACTATTTTAAATGAAGCTTGCAACTTAAACGGATGCATCCACTTCATATACAGCTTGATTGTCCAGGCCTTTGTCAATAAGAGGGAGTGAAGCAGACAAGAAGAGAGTTACTCCTGGCTGTAATATTGTTTCTGTGCCACAGGGACACAGCCAAGAGGGTCTCCTTCGATTGCATTAATGTATGCATCCAATTACAGAGAGGCTTTTTATTTGCTTGTTCCAGCTGCAGAATGCAATGCTATACTTGTGCTCACACTGTTGTGTTCATGTCTACTGCAGAGGATAAAGGCTCTTTGGAAAGAGATTCCAAATTCAGCTGGAAGAAAATACTGCCTTCATATCTCAAGTAAGCATCTACACTGTGCAGTTAAACTTACAGTAATCTGATTTTTTTTTTTCTGTTAAAATTCAAATGAGAAACTCTACAGTCTTATTTTGGACTGTTTTTCATGCTTTCTATTTTCTTTACTATGAAAATAGTTTTTTATTTCCTGAACTCCTTCACAAACCCCAGTGTACAAAGGTCTAATATTGATTTTGATCAGAAGGCACTCAGAAGTAGACCCTGGTCTTGCAAAGAGATGGGTGCAAAAACTTCATTGTGTTTGTAGGAAAAACAAAAACCCCATCCAGAGGGAGATTAGCTAAACCTTCTGCTCCTTTATTTTAGAGAACTGGCTCTTTTGCACTAGGAAATAAAAGTGAATAAATGTATTTCCAGGACATTGTCCTTGTAATTTTTTATGGGAGGGAGCAATGCACCAAGTCTATTTGATTTTTCTTGGCCTGTAATGAGATGTCTTCTAGAAAAAATATTTCACCCCACTAAAGGCATGCTTAATTGAGAGATTCAGAGTTAAGAACCATTTATGTTCCTATATTAGAGATGTCAAGCACAGAAATTCCCACAAATCCAACAATTATGGGCAAGAGAGGCAAGGAAATCTCATCACTTTCTTATCTAGAACTTTATCCCATGACAAAAAGCTAAAAGTGAATTAAAAGGAAACAAAGAGAAAGCCCATCCTGTGGAATGCAGAATGCCCTTCTCTCTACTCAGTTCCTGGAAGAAAAGGATGCTCAGCATCTCATAATTTTCTCGATTTTCCTACAGTGCATGTGTGGAACACTTTGAAAAGAACATACCTTTTGCATGCTGGTTGTATCAGACCAGGACCTTTTCTGAGAATAGGATTCACTCTGCAAAAAGAATCACAAAACACCCACAGTTCAAATAAAAATAAAAAGTTCCTAGACACAGTGAGGTGGACTGAGAATAGCATGTCAGTTTTAATTTTAAATGCGTCCGATTTTCTTTTCTCATATTTTCTTGGCTATTTTTATAGGATTCTTTTGACTTCCCCTTGTAAGTGCTTTGATTTTTAATTTCTTTGATTCTCATTAGGCTACATGAGAACTGATATAGTCACATGTCTTAGGTTACAATGTAAGGTGTAACCAAAAGTATGTATTCTATCACCATCTGTTAAAACCAGGTGGAGCAGTGTTCTTTGTCTCTTCTGTGACACATTCCTGATAACTCCCTCTGGGAAATATCTTCTGTTAATGGGCCATCCAGCCTCACTTCATGACTCATAAAATTACATCATTCCATTGTGAGATGCTCCACCCAGGGGGAGGAACCAAGCATTCCTACTTGGATATAATCTGAGGTTTGGAACACCACACTCAGCCCTTACCTACTGGGTTCTCAGAGGACAAGAGCTACAAAATCACTGCTGCACCTTCACAGGAAGACCAGAGCCTTCTATAGGATCACTGCTTCAAAAGAACCACATCTATCACTTCAGGAGGGCTGCAGCCACCATTTAATCAGACTGCTACCATCACCCTGCCCAGCAGGCTGGCAGGCTGTATCCTGACTGTCATTGTACTATTGCATTTATTTTAATTTTCCCTATTAAATTGTATTTCTGATTTCGAGTCTCTCACTGGTTTGCTTTCAAACTGGTACATCTTATCATAATGTCAAGCATTTCCAAATAAATATTTATAGACTTCAAAAAATTGAATTATGTAAAGGAATTTCAATATATTGAGAAAAGATATAGTATTCTCCATACTGTGTGGTCTACCTCTTCTTCAAAAAAATTCTTTTCAACTGATATTATGAACTTGAAATAGCACAACACTTCCACTGGAACCATCACAGTTTAATTACATGGCAATATATGTACCCCAAATATTTCTAAAATGAGTAGAATTTGCAATGTAAATGCATATCAAAATAGCTACATGACTTGTGCAGTAGTCAGTTTTCAGAGCTATATAGCAATCCCATCCAGAAAACATCAAAATGGTCTAAAGGGGAAAAAAAAAAAATTAAAACCAAACAAAAAAAAACCCCTAAGAAATCTCTATTATTTGCACACATTATGCTGAAAGACCAGGACTCAGCACATACAGGGTCAAATACCATCAGCCCACAGTCCTCATTACTCTGAATGGACTGGGCTGCCTGCAGTCTGCATTGCATTGGCTATTACAAGGCGAGAGGAATTTCAACTAACAGGAATATGGATTTTAAAAATAGGGGACATTTTAGAAAGAAGTGTGTACTTATTTTAACAGCAATGTTGAGATGTAATGAATTTGGGAAACATTCTGAGTAGAGCGTATTTTTTTTATTTAGAAAAAACAGTAAAATCAAGATTACAAAAGGTGAGGATTTTGCTGTAAATATATGCATACTTCACATACCTTCCAGAAGACAGAACAGCCAGCATTTTTTAAACCAAGGCATGTGCCTGACTTCATCCTTAAAGTGGGTCTGTTTTTAGAAGAGATCTGAACTCTCAGTTTTACCAACTTCAGCAAAGAAGCTGAGAATAGGCAAAGTAACCTATTACCCTGGAAAATGCAGGCCATTATACATCTTCTCTAAAAATTTAATTGCATAAAAAAATCTTAGCTAATCAAACACATGCAGGAAGCGTGTGCAGGGTGACTCATGGCTTCCTCTGCATTGTGCTGGCAGAAAATGGAGCTGGTGGAGGCTATGCCTTCCCTGTCTCAGTGCAATGCACTCATCTGGCAGCTGTGGTGGACTCCAGCCACCCCAAATTCTGGCAGGGGAACAGGCAGGGTGTGCCAGGACTGTGTTTTATACAAGCCAGAGGAAGCACTGCAGCAAGAGGTTATGATTTTCTACAGGGCATAGATCTTGTTACCAGCATCGCTTATCGTGGTACCCCATCATCTTGTTTTTCTTGGCAGAAGTTGAATGCCTCATAAAGCCATGCTCATTTTGACACGGGTTCTAAAAGGCATACATTAGACTTGTATCTATAATAGATAAAAAAAGGACCTTCATAATCAGATTATGTTTGCTGTGATAATCACAGTCCTCAATTATACAACTGTATATAAAATACCTCATGTTTCAAGAAGTAACATTTTTCAACATTAAATTAATCTTGCTAAAAATACAGTATACTTCCTGCAATTTCTCTCTATATGTCAGGAGAGTAATGCTGTATTTATAGCAATGATACTTCCATTAAATCTTTCAATCAGCTAGGGACTGAGATAATTGGCAAAATTCTCTTCACTGCTATTTAGTCAGCTGACTTTAAACCATAGTTAAACTTTACAACAGTGTTTCTCACCCACTCTAGTTTTATTTGATGTTATTATATCTGTCAATCTTGAACAGGAAGATGCAGAGAGAATTGAGAAACTTTTTGTTTGCCTGATCATTCTGAAACTCATCAAGGTGGCAAGTGTAAGGAATGGGGTAGGGAATCTAAGAAAGAAAATATTAGTTACGACTGATAGAAAAGTCTTCAGTTGCCCCCACTGCACTGTGTGCTATTTACCATTCCACATAATAAAATGCATCCCCATGGCACAGGCATTCAACACAAGGTCAGCTGTCTGTGGAGAAGAGTGTACCTGGAGATGCAGGACTATGCAAGGACATTGCCTGGAGAAGAAGCACTTCCAGTCCCAATCAACTGTGTTCAGGACCAATGGCTGACAAAGGGGTGATGCAGAATTTTTTAATTTGTGGTATGAGGTTTACCAGGATTTTTTGTCTCTCATGGCATATTTGCAGTGGAATCCATAGCAGTGTCAACAGCTGTTTCTTGGTAAATACCTTGAAGGATAAAGGGTTTGGACAGACTTCTACAGCTGTAAATTTAAAAGGGTAAAAAAATGGGTGCATGATTTTCTACTGATTATTTTTATGGACTATTGGACCTTCTGAAATGCAGCTGCTTAATCAGAAATTTTTAGTCTAAACACAGAAATTATGTGGAAAAGCATTCTACATTTTCACATAGCAGTGATTTCAAGAAAAAATGTTGACCTTTTTCCTCCAAATTTATATACAGAATGGGAACCATCTTACCTGGTTTTGGCTATGTCAAATTTAGGCATTTACTTTACTTAAGGCATAAATTCACCCTATAAACAAGAGAAAGACTGGAGAACCTCCAGACACAGATTCTCCATCCTAAAATAATTGGCAAAGATGACTAGTGCAGAGCGAGCTGGTTTTCCCTATTAGAAGCACAAGTGGGAGGCAGGAGGATTTATATGCTGTTTAAGTATTTTCATAAGGTACAAATCTTCACCACAAAAACTATTAAGAGAGGCCAGCTGGAAACATTCCTGCTTAATATTTTAATATGAATTTCCCCAAGAGGAAATGTTTCACCGTCACTTAAGTAATTTGAAAACCTCTTGTCTGAAAAGAAACATGAGGAGGAAGAAAGTGATTTTGTGATGCATTCCAATTATACAATTCTTAAGTAATGGGATAAAAAGCTTGATTGCACACACACAGAGGAGCACAGAGGCACAGAGGTAGGAAGGGGAGTTCAAATTACGTCCTGCCCCACCTCATGCCAGCCCCATCTTAGCCATCAGGCCATCAAAGGCCCATCTCCACTTCCATGAAGAAGCACAAGGACTCAAGGCAGGTGGGGAAATCCCAACAAGCCAGTCAGAGAAACAGCCCCCACCCAGCTCCTCCAAGACTGCCACAGGAGTGCCTCAGGATCATGGACCGGGTTCATTCATCCCCATGAGGCAGTAGGAGCTGCTCTCCAGGTCCCTCTACCACACTGAGGGGACCACTGCCTAGGACAGGTGATACATGGTGGGATGCAGAGAAAGAGCATTGCAGGACTGCACAGGACTGATTATGGGATGTTCAGGGCAGGAACTGGAGGTGGAGAAAGGGAAGGATCAAGGTGATTTGGGAAGGAGAACACATAGAAAGATACAAGAGTAAGGGGATAAAAGGGATCAGTTATTTATCAACAGGGGCTGGTCAGCACACTCCTCTGGCTGTGTCCTGCACCCATTAAGGGAAATCTGTCCTGTCCTCTTGCTAAACCTCTCTCTATCTCTTTCCCTGGGTGAGGGACTCTCTGGGGTGGGTGGGCATTGCTGTGTGTGTGTCTCTGGGAATGAGGTGGGAGGAAGAGGAGAATGGTAAACCAGAGCAGCTTCTGCATGAACCATGTGGCTTGGCCAGTTCCAGCAGCGAGGCCCAGTGGCTGTGTGGTTTGTGTGCCACTGCAAGTGTGTGTGTGTGTGTATGTGGGTGTGTGTGTGTGTGTGACCCTGCAGGTGTGTGTCACAGCATCTGTCCCAGCAGCTGGAAGGGAGCCACAGCCTTCCGGGCCCATATGCCCAAGTGCCAGAAACAGGGGAGACTGGGACCCAGGGACAGGTACTGGGTGTAAGAGCCCAGCTTCTGGAGAGCCACACTACACATATGGAGACCTCCCTCTGCACCAGCACACACCCTGCTCAGATACAGAGGAACGCAGGATGAGGGAATAGAATTAACATTTTCAATTTTAATCAAGGAAGATATTTCCACTGACTCAAACAAACTGATTTTTGTTTTAAAGAATATCTTCACACTGTTTTAAATGGGTTTTTCCTCCTGTTTTGAAGCACAGTATTCCCTAGGATACTAAAGATATGGTTCTATTTATTGCCTTTAGAAAAGCTTACTGGTACACATTCTAAAAGTATTCTCATCAAGAGCAGAAAATGTCTGAATGCCTTTCAGAAACTACAAGTTTCAGAAGTAATTCAAACATCATACAGAGGAAATTTTATGGCCTCAGTAACACAGTAGGACAGGTTAAATGATCACGATGTTCCCTTCTGGCCTTAAAATTTATTAAGTACCTCCCATTTTTTCTGTTGATAGGTTCAGTAATACCTTCCAACTGCACAGCTCTCTGTGGATATTATATGGTAGCTGCATATAATTACTTCCATCTTAGTACATGAGAAACTTGGATTCAGAGGAGTTAAGTGACACAATCATCATGCAAGAGTGCACTAGAACCTACATTAGACCTTAGATTTACTGAGTGACCATTCTATGTGCAGTGCATCAGACTCACAGTTTCTCCCTATCTAATTAATTCCAATGTTCCTTTTTCTTCCCTTCAGTAAAATAACAGCAATATCACCTTCTTATTTCTATAAATCTATAAACTGCAGTCAATGTTGATTTCAGCTCATGTGGAATTTCTTCAGCTATTCTAAGTAAACAACCATGGGCAACATCAGCTGTGTAGCAGCTGCAACAGGGAGCTAATTGCAAAATAATTACCATAGTATTTAAAAGACACAATTTGCTGCCATACCTGGTGCAGAGGCATGAGACCTGTACCAAGTACCTGCACCAAAGCCAGAAGAGGCTTTCAGACTGCATTTAAGCTGTAACTACACACAGTACAGGGTACAGGTACCCCAAATGCAGCTGCGAACGTCCACTCAGGTTTTTATATTTCATGTGCACCTGACATATATAATGGGAAGTTCATGGATTCTTCTGGAGATAGAATCATAACTTGTATATGCACCAATCTTATCTTTGATTGTTATTCTGGGTAAAAGTATTTACATTTTAAATGATGCATACTCATTCAACATAACAAAATAATTATGACAATATTCTTCATAATAAACTGTAGTGAGAAAAAAATTAGAATTTGAAGTTTGAGGTAAAAAGTAAATTGGATATTAATACTTAATTAAGCTAATAAAAAATTGAAGAACAATTTTTACAACACATTTAATAAATATATTTCATGCGTAAACTCTCAGAAGCAACTTAAAAACACATTGAATGGAAATGCCCTGAGGTGGCTTGAGTTTCTCTTCTCTAGCTGAATTCAAGGGCTGATTACAATGACCTGTTTTCCACATCAGCCCTGCCCCTTTCTCCATTTTAATCCATACCTACAGAAGTTTTAGGGAGAGATGATAGGATGATGTACACAGAATCGATAGCACTACACAGGTGAGAGTGAGAACCATGAGCAGCTCTTTCAGTGAGCTCTCCCAGCAGCAGCCTGCAAGCAGTGCCTGAGTAAAGATGCAGAAATCAAAAGAACTGAGAAAATACACTAAAGAAGTTGTCTCCTTCATAGCAACACCAAATGTGAAGGGCATCAACCCCCAGAAAATGTATTCACCACACACAGGGCCATGGACTGTGTGACAAGTAACAGCTGTAAAAATGTCTTTCCATCCTGCAGGTAGGAAACTGTACATCACTGTTATGTGCATAAACCTGGGGTGCACTGCAGCCTGCCCCAGTCCTACCAGGCAGCTTATATCTTGCTAAGTGCCAGACAGTAAACCTACTTACCAACCTTCCTAACCCCACCCAGACCTTCAGTCTTGTTAGATCCTTCTCTATTTCATATCAGTTGTGCATGCTCAGAAATGTCTTTTTTAGCAGAAATAAGCATCTGTTACCCAACTGGGGACTTGTATGTAGATTAACAGGGACTTGGCTTCTGTCTCAGTCCTCTAGAGAAACAAAATAATTAGAGGTGGTCAGAGACGTGACTAACATTACACAACTTTGTAATGACCACTGCAGGCCTAACAATCTATACATAACACCACTTCCTACATCCCTTCCCAGGTGTGTCTTTTCCAAGATCAAAAGTGCTAGGTTACTTGTATCTTCTTACATAGAAATCAATCCCTGCCCTTGTTTTGTTGGATTTTTTTGTGAGGGGTTTTGGGGAATTTTTTTTTTTATGTGCTTCATATTATAGACCCTGCTATTGCTATTCTGAGGTCTTTTTAGTATATACCTATACATTTTCCATGGACAGAAAAAGGAGCACATATTGATTGCAATAATCACAGAAAATCACTTAGCCTTTGCTTTTAGCTTTGCTCTTTTACTTTGATTTCTCTTCATATTATTTTCCTTATTTGTTCTATTGTGTTTCCTTTTAGTCCAGGATCATTAGCTTCCACTGGAGGGTACTGACCTGTAAGGAGAACCTGTTTTGCCATTCTCAGGTACAGAACTCTTGCCAGAGGAGGCAAGGAGTGGTCTTCTTTCACCCAGAAGAGACAAAGTACAAAATACAACTTCTTGACTTTAGTTTTTCTAAGAATCACAGCTTCAAAAACATCTTCTTACATTAATTTGTCCTAGTTATTGGTCTTAAAAACTGAGGAAAGGAAAAGCGTGAGTTTTGCTGTCATTTCCATTTTTAACCATATGATGTGCTTTATTTATGGAGACGTGGCACTCAGATATATGAGAGAAGAAGAAGAAAAATCCAGGCTAGAAGAGGAGGAAAGAGGATTCTCTCTTTTTAATACAGTATTTAAATCTTTTACACATATTGCAATTTTTTTCCTTTTATTGAAGCAAGCTTTGACTTTATAAAGTAATGATTCTGTGAAGGATTAATGTGGAAGAATTTTGCATTTAAACTTAATTTTCTTACTTGTACCAATATATGAGTTGATTGCAAATCAGACCAAAGAATTGCATAGAAGGGATTCAGAGGAATCAGGGAGAGGAATGGCAAAAAAGGATTTTGGCAAGCCCTAAATGCTTGGGAAGACAGATAGCATACCTGACAGAATTAGCACGTGTATCTCAGTGCAGAAACTTCAGTTGTCTTTGGTGGCCAGGATTTTTGCCAGCTGTCTCCTCCTTTACCCTCAAGGGGAAAAAAATCTTCAGTATTAACATATTTGTTGAATGAGGCACATAATTCTGTCTTTCACTGTACTCCATTTCTCATAAGGCACATAATCTATTCTCAGATTTCCCAGCTGAATGCAGCTCTGAGCTTGTGGAAAGGATTACAGAATTTCATTTGAATACAAGCTAGTAGTTGTGTTTTGTGCCCAGTATGATTACTGAAATCACAATGTGTTCCTTTTTATGTATGGAGAAGATTTATACCAGTGAATACAGAAAAGGTTTTCTCTGCCATTGGCAGTGAAGAATATCATCTGGATCATCTCCTAAGGCCACACAGTTGAGATGCACCTGTTATTACATGTTACAGTCTTTCTCCACTGCTATAAAACACAAGGTCTATATTTTCACATGTGCTTAAACTAATGATAGATGAGTCATATTCCAAATTACTGTAGTGGAAAGCCAATCCCCAGGCACCAACCCATTTTCATGCAAGCATGCCAAAATGAGATTATATCCTTGAGCCAAACTGCGATTAAAAAGGCCCTTAAAAACACTAATAATTCTGACCTAATCAGTGATTATTGCTCTTTTTAAATGGAGTTTAAAATTTGTGCAGTGGCTTTGATTTTCACTTTTTGTTAAATCAAGCACTGTTTTTGCCAGAATGGAAAACCTGTCACATTGCAATAACACTTCAAGTGCATAAGCACAGCCTAAAAATTGAGCATGTGTAGCTTTAACATGAGGATGGGAATTAATTGTTCTTTTGCTGTAATATCTGGGGAAGCTGAAGGCAATTCACATTTCTGTGTGCCACCACAATAGTGCCACCACAGTTAGTTTCAACCAAACTAATCATCCTTCTCCTGGCCTCATTTCCAAGGCTATACAAAACCCCTGAGCATGACACAAGTTGTACAGCATAATTCAAGTGAAGATGGCACTGAAAGATGAGATTCATGGAAGAATTACTCATTTCAGAAATTACAGTTTGGTAGGGTGTGTTTAACTCAACAGGACATTCCACAAGAAGATATTTCTATAGAAATCTCTTGTCATGCCTTTAATTTAAGGTTAAAGTCTTGTATGGCTCAAAGTAATGTACATAAAATAAGTAAGCAGGTGGCTGCAAATATAATAGAAGGAAAGAAAGGATGTCATGTGTTGCTAACCAAAGATGTGACATTTGCTGGACAGAGAAGAAAATAGAAAGAGCAGAAATATTACAACCCAACAGGATTCCTGACTTCACATTCTTCTTCTCTTCTACTTTCATTCTGCTAGCACATGGGAAGGATGCCAGAGATGCATCAAACTGTCCAAGTATAATTTAAGTAGTCAGGGAACAGATGTTCACAACAGTTTCTGGTCAGTGCAGGGATTTTACTACCTGCCCACAAGGTTCTACCCACTGTGAAAACTGTATTTCTGGAAGATGTACTATATTAGTTTATATCAAAATACATGTATTCTGTAAGGCTGAATGACCCTAATCGACTACTAATGTAATACAATATCTCCTCCCTTCCTCTCATCCTCCCTTTCTCCGAGACAGGATAGAACTTACTCACACAGGGCAATATTATAATGAGGACTTCAAATGCTCAAATACTTTAGGAATTTGACTTTGAATGTCGGTGACTTCCTACAGTGTGAACAGGTGGGAGAATGCTGGAAACCGAAGGTGAGCAACAGTTCTCCTTCCCTTCTCCCTTGTACATGCAGCAAAGGTCACTGCTTTAATCCACACTTTCAAAGGAAAAGACTGTGCCAGGTCCAGAAATCTACCAAAACTTTTTCCCTTTTATCATTTTTCCACAAAAAGTAAGAAAAATGGCAATTTCTCTAAGTTGATCTTCATGGTGTATTGATTATTTTCATTTAAGAGGGAAAGGTAACCAAATACATTGGTGGGATTGAACATATCAGGATTTATATACAGAGAGCTATATATTGACAGGACTGGAACTGGTAACAGAAAGAAAAAATCCTCAAACCTAGAAAAGGGTGACTGGAAAAAATGACAGCTAATGAATCAAATTTATGACTTCAGCAACATAAAAGATTTACTGTTCATTAGGGTTAAACTTAAGCAGCAACATCTATAGCCCACATATACATACTTTTGCTAGTTTTATGTAGGTCAGCACCAGTGGAATAACTGTATTAGTGGATCTTTTTATCTGAAGTTTTTCCCAGCTTCCTGGAGCCCACAACAAGAACGTGCTATCATAATAGCAGAATCCAAGAAAGGCAATTTTAAGCTAGCTGTGGTTTCTCTAAAAATGCCATAGTGTAGATGTGGCCTTGGCTTTCACTGCAGAGGCAAAATTCAAATCTCCATCATCATAATACCCGTGGTGTGTTTGAGGGTATATTTGACTCATTTAAAACATTTTCTTTAAGAAGAGAAATGTTTTTGGACTAATTGTGGCAGATCTTCTGGAAGAAGACAAGGTTTCACATTTTCTTCAGTATGAAAAGAATTAAGACATTATATGCTATGATGCATGCAAGAATCACAGCACAGAGAGACCTCAGCGGCAATGGAAAGGGATTTGCCAAGACCAAAGGGGACACAGCAGTTTTTTTCTAAGCTACCAATACAATGTTAACTGGAGTAAAGCTCAGAAGAAAGAACTCATTGGCTGAAACACAGTGGGAAATATAAGAGCTGGATATAAAATTACCAATATAAAATTTAACTTACAGTCTGTGATCTCTGTTTGCTTAGACCTTTATTTTTAAAAGTGAAGTTCCATTCAAATAAAACAAGACAATACTGATTTTCAAAACTTCCTGTTCTCTTTGAAGAGCTAACTTGGAGCCAGTCTGAGTATATTGATCTCATATCTGTGGCCTGCTTTGTCCCACCATTTCAGCCAAGAAAATGCAAGCTGGGACTAATAACCTAGTTTAGGAATAGTATGCTTATCAAATTGCATACAAGTGGAAGATCTCTTTTGTAAGTCTGCTGTTTTGACCAGAAGGACAATATAATATTGCCTTATGTCATTAGGTCTATGTCACACATATGTTCCTTCATGTCTAGGAGATCCCTTAAAATAGTCCTGAAACAAGGTCTGGTTGGATGTCCAAGCACTATCTTATCATACTAGATCTCTGTGAAGAAACAAAAAAATCATAGAAAATAAAGCCTTCACTATTTTCCACTGTCAACAAAGCAATAATGAGAAACTGTTCTTTCTCTGCTTACACCGAAGTTCCTGAAGTGACTGGGAAATACAAAATAAGGTAACATTCCATAGGCTTTATTTTGTCCGGCACAAAAAAAAAAGTCTTCAAATATGCTGGCTAGGTAGTTACAAATGAAAAAAAAGAGAGAGAGAGAGAGAAAAGCAAAACACTGAGCAAGATCCTTCTTTCCCTGGTTAAAATGCACTAACACTCAGATGTTGTGTAAATGGTTCCACACCATCTGGCAGCTATAAAGGGAAAAACAAACCATCATTTGCAGGTTACTGTACTTCTCACGTTTTTAATAATGTACCACAGTGTACTAATTGTCATAACACACAGCACAATGTACAAAATATTTAAAGTGCAGTATGTTACCTCTCATTCATATTTAGGCTACACAGCTCCGGATTGCACTTACTTTGTGTGCCATTGCTGTTCCGTGGGTTGCCTGGCTGTGTAGATTACACAGGATGTTTGAGAGAGAATGCATTACACAGAAATTACACACTTTCCACAAGGCAGCCTTGCACTGCACCACAGGTGATAATCACAGCAACTCCTTCTTCCACCATGATGATACAGGGACCCTGTCACCACCTCATAGCCTGCTCCAGCTCTCCCATAGACTGCAGCCTATCCTGCAACTGCTCCCACTGGACCCCTGCAGAACTGCACAGACATCAACAGACCCAGCTCCCTCAGCATTTGGCCAAATCCTGGGTCTAACAAGAATCAACAGATTAGTTCAGGATGTGCCATCCTCTCTCTGAGATATCCCTGCAACCATTCACCTGCTTCAGTGATGCTGAACATAGCCCAAGCATGCCTGCACCTATATTTTTCCATATCCAGACACAGGGAGATGTTTCCCCATCTGCCTTGCTTGATTATGATAGTCCCTGGAAGAACCTATGTCTGAGGGAAGGAGCCAGGAAAGAAGCAACCACAGACTTTGCAGGGTCTCATGTTTGCAGTTCCCTGGGTTATTTTGGAAGCCAGCCAGAATGGCAGCACAGCCCTCTCTTTCTTTGCAGATGCATGCCTATCCCTACAGAGTTCCACTGACAGAAATTTAGAGAGGGCAAGTAAGGGGCATTGCTCATGGCCTAGAAACAGCAACAAGCAGGACCCTTCCAGGACCTGGTGCATCCATAGTCTTAGAAATGAGATGGTAGCAAATTATTCCTCACATCATCTTTCAGCAGCTCTCACATTTTTATAAATCACAGTCTCTAACAGATGTAGCTATATTGGGGGAAAATTCATAAAGATTTCTGTCTTCCTGGTTGACATCCAGTAGACTTCTTTTTTCCTAAGGAAGGCATCATTAAACTTACAAAGCCAGACAAGTTAGCATGTGTCATCCAGTCTGGGATAGTTTTCCATCTTCTCAGCCCACACCAAGGCAATTAGCTATTTTAACCTTCTTTCTCTGAAAGTTTACATTATGGAAATGTCTTGCTCTATCAATTGGAGAATACACTCAGTATCATCTTCCCCAGCAGACTCTTATGCCTTCTGTTATCACAGGTTTTCTCTCATCTTTCATTCCTCTACCAAATGCAAACTTCAAGCCTACTCCCGCTCTTTCCTCATCCACTACTCATCCTACACCCCCTCCTTCAGTTCAGTAGGGCTTTTCCTTCATTATATGTGCATGCTACCCGGCAGGCTCAGCCACAGAGTGAAGCTGGCATCTCACAAGGTTCTGCCTCTGCCTTCTGTACATCTTCATTACATTGAGAAATAAATTATCTTGTTAGTTACATTATTACATTATAAGTTGACAAGTAAATCTTATTATAAGAGTGTAATGATACAATAAGATATTTTATTCATGCATTTAGCCCTCACTCTCTGACACTTAATTATATCTACTGCTGCATGGTGATCTGAAACATTAATTTGAAAAATCAACTAAAAACTTCCGTCATAGACTGATTTCCTGCCATGCTCTTACGGCTCTCTTTTAACATATACTGAAATTGCTTTAAACATGTCCACTGAACCTTAGAAGAGTTTGATGGGAACAGAAAAAAAAAACAGAAATACTGTACGGGGGTATTTTGTTAAGAAATGCAGAGAGAATGAAATCTGAACTTGTGTATAGGATAAAGTTTTGCAAGGGCAGAAATTGGATCTTCCCTAACAAGAGCAACATAACACCCATGCATCTGCTCCACCACAGTACAGTGAGCACATAACCCAAGAGAGTTATGCTATTGCACAGTGCAGCTGAGGCTGCTTCCCAGCTTTTCATAGTGCTCTGGCCCAGGGACCTTGGCCAAGGAAGCTGTAGTGTGAGCTGGACACTGCACACCGTGGAGCCCTGAACACTTCTGGGATACAGCAGATCATCCACACTTTTGCTTTAAAGCAACCAGTACTCAGCCTGTGTTTAGATTCCCTTCAACTGCCCACCACCGCAGTATGGATAGTCCCAGAGCTGTCTTGGGTCTTGAAAGGAAAAGCAATAGGTTATTCCCCCTGCTCTGCAAGTGTACACCCCTTATCTCATGGTAGGAGCTGATGGGGCAGCTACTGTCTGCAAGGAGAGCCAGGGTTGCATGTAAATCAGGCCTGGAGTCCACTTGGGAAGCAGAAGACCCATTTGATGCTCCCCAAGATCTCTAGCAGGTTGACTCCACCATAGCCCCAAAGATACTCCAGGATACAGAGGCTGACATTTTTATTGGAGCACTGTTTCAGGGATATTTTTTTAGAAGTACTATTTAGATGCACTAAGGCATCTTCCAGTACAAACATGTAAAACGTGGAAAGCCCTGTTGCACAGATCTTCTCCCACCTGCCTCCCAGCACCACTGAATCATCCCAGTCTGCATCCTAGAAAAGTCCAGAAGTGCTTGCAGGTGTAATGGCTACAGAGACACACCTGCATGGAGTTAGCTCAAAGGGGAAGGTAAGTCAATTAGATCTGCAAATCTTAATGTAAAAAATATTCTGAAATTGAGAAAAAAATTATAGTTCCCAAACTACCTATAAGTTTTGTTCATGACACTGAGATGATCTCCAAGCAAATAATCTTCTCTCATGCTGAAAACTAGCCTGACCCTGCACACTTTCAGTAAAGAGCCCAGAGACAATAGAACAGGAATATTTTCATTTTTTAAAAGTGAACAAAACAAAACATCTTATAAACATGAACAACACCCACCCTCTTTAACTAAGCAAGCTGACAAATTTTCCCATCTTGTGTAAAGGAAATTGGAAGAAAAAAGTCTGAACCTCTTCTTGTGGTGATAAATAAGGCTAAGAAAATTCCAGTAGAGTTGCTTCACTAAATGTAAAGAAGAGATTAAGGAACTTTGGCACTCAGTTTTTGCTGAACATCAGCTAGAGGTAAATGGCCAACTTTTCTGCACTCCTTCAAAAATCCTTCTGAAAACTATATTCACTCCATCACCTCAGTAAAATTTTGTCTTCTGCTTGCATATCACATATCCCATCAAACTTGGGACTTGCCACTTTAAACAGAAGACTTACTACCAGTAAACATGTCTTTCCAAGCCTCACTCTAGCATGATTCTATTCATCAGTAATAAACTCTGAGCATAAATCTTTTTTACTGCTGTACTTCTCTGTGTGTCAAAAATTCACATATAGATTTGGCACAAGCAAGTCCAACTTCCTCTGAAAGTTTAGGAGGCGAACTCTGCAATGACAGAACACTGCAAGTTATAGGCAACTATAAAAGCATTTGAGTGACAAAATATACCTGTTTGCAATTCAGGGAGAGTGTCAAGACAGCAATCCATGCCACAGTTTTCAGAATAACTAAACCTTGATAGCTGGGACAAAAGATTAAAAAAAAAATCTGATCTCACTAAGACACCAAAGGAAGTGACCAGGTTTTAATATACAGTGAGTCCATAAGTTGTCTACTAGGAGCTCAGCATTTTCTCAAAGTCCAACTCTAATTGTGATCAACTCTACTGAAAATTTAAAGATTAGCACATGAACTATTTTCAAGGTCTGTTCCCTAATGACATTTCAACAAAATTCTGGAAAAGATGGTATGAAGACTAGAGCAGTTCAAAGTCATGGCTTGACCCATATGTCCATAATGCTTTATACCATAAGTTTGGGTGCAAATTTCCTATATGGTACTTAAGGCATCTGCAAAAGACATATTCTAAGTCAAAACTGTTTCCTTCAGAGAGCAATATTTAGGCAGAAAGCATAAAAGTGGTGCTGCAATGTTATGAATGGCTTAGGGTCCCTATAATAGTCTGGCTCAGATTCCTTCTGAAAATCAGCTATCTTCTGGCTGGGAATAGGTGTAAATTAATCTTTTCATCTAGGAATAAATAATTCCTTCTTAACACAGTCTTCCTCTGATTTTCCAGTGATTCTTTCTTCCTTAATGCTGTTTTAAGAAGTATTTTCAATTAAGAAGTAAACAACCCATTATGAAGTTGTTATTTCAACTCAAGAAAAATGGCTGGTTCAGTCCCTTGTAGTCAAACTATTAACTTAGACAATTATTAAGGACCAATTAGTTACATTGCAGTTCTGAAAGAAGTCCTTAAAAACACATATATGAATATAACCTAAATTCTACCAATAATATTGAGAAAGAATTTTACACAGTAACCGTGAATCTATTTTTAGAGAACTATATAAAACACATTTGGTTTTAAAATTGACAGGTCTGAAGAACATATGTATAAAAACCATTTTGTTTAGTAACCAAGAAACAAGTTTCAAGAATAATGCAACAACCCAGAAATATAAGATATTATCCTCAGTAATTGGTAAAATCAATACTTTACTGCATGACATACAGTATCTGTTCCCGGGGGAACAGTAAATTGAACTTACTTGGGAACCGTGGTAAATAGAAGCCTAAACTTTTCTAGAACTTCATTTGTCATGTATGATTTATCACTATTTTTTCATTTCACAGTGCAAGTGTCACTTGTTGGTTTCATCTTCCTGTAGAAAGCAAATTGTTTTGATGAAGGTCAACTGTATGAGTTGGGTAAAAAAGGCAGACTGGTCATGATAGTTCACTTAAATGGAAAACCCTGATACATGAATGCCATTAACAGTATCCTTCCTGATGGCAGAGTATCTTCATGCAGTGACCCAAGAAGGAAAAGGCTCTGTCTCTGAGTTTTACCTTAAGCATATTGAAATATAAGTCAGAGTGTAGAAGTATAAATACAAGGCATTTTTCAGCCCTCCTTGCGCAGAAAAATAGACTTTAAAGAAGACAGATTTTAATTTGCATTGCTAATTATATTATACCACCTAGAATTTTCCCTTCCCCTTAACCATGTCTTACCCTGTTAAGCACTCATTGTGTTAAATACTGTTGATAAATAGAGGCCCCCATGGACTGCAGCTCAATTGGAACAAAATGAAGGAATGGAGTAAGAAGGTTGGAAAAAATCCCAGGGTTATTATGTTAGACTATTAACATTAAAGAATTTGTTATATGTAGTCATGAGGTGAGGAAAGGACCTATCTTTGGGAACTTCTTCTATCTAGGATTAAGGATATGGAGCAAAGAGGACACTGTCTGTAGAAGTGGTTAGACTAGTGGAAATCAGTGCTGTTGTCAAAAATGGAGTGTATGGACAAGAAAAAGCATGAAGGAGAAGCTATGAAACTCCTTCAGGACAAGAACCTATGAAGTACCTTGACTGCAGTTTAAGGTTCAGTGTGATACTGACATGACCATCTTTTGTAAAAGAGAACAAAACCACAACATTTCTAGTCATGGAATTTCCTAAGAAATTAGTGTCATGGAATGTGTTTGTTTTTACAGAGTGCTCAGAGAGATTCACATTGCACCACAACTATCATACTCCCTTAAAATCCCTTGGGTAACACCACTTTTAATATAGACCACGTTCTGAATGGAGCTAGCAAAGATCTGCATTATTCAAATATGTCTGATATGTAGAGCAGCCACATGTGATATAAAACATATTTAATAAGAAACTTAAAAAACTCTGCTCCCTCTCAGTCCCAAAATTCTCTTGAATGGAAAAATTAGATGATGTCCAAAATAGCAATCTCTTGTTTTCATATGGTATTAAATCAATCTCTCTCTAATGCCTTGTGCTACTCAATTTGTTTTCAGTTATGCAGGTTTTTTCCCCTCATTTCCTACATAAGTAAAAGTCTTATTAAATTATTTAATCACTACATAGAAATCTCTGAGATTGAACTGCTGGTTATGCAACCACACATCTTTAGACCTTTCATGTCTCCTTTAAAAGTGAGCTGTCTCCTCTGAACAACAGAATTTGCAAGATGAATTTAAGAGTCCATGTCAAAAAGAGGTAGCAGTAAAATGGAAGACTGATGCACATAAAAAAAGACTGAAGCAGCTACTGTTTTATATTTTAGTTCTAAATATCTTCTGCAATAAAAGTTGTTAAATCTTTTCCCTTGATCATGATTTGTGAACATTTCACTTATCAGTTGCACAGATATTTTTCATAATTCCAGAGGAAACAGAACTGTCCATACACTATGGTCAAGCTGCAGTCTTCTAAAATGTAATTAATTTGTTTAATATATATTAAGGTATCCTTCTGGGTAACTGTAGGAAGTATCATGGGCCAGGGGTTCAGTCCTGAGTTGAGCTGTGACCCTGGAGCCCTGGGTAAGGAGTTCAAGCTGGGTCTGAAGTGAGGGAGGTCAGGGCTTCCTTGAGGATCCAATACCACTAATTTCAAAGGCTTTTCTCCACCCAGGAGTAGCACATTATTTACCACAAGTGTACATGTGAAACTTGTTCTGTGTTGAGTCATCCTTCACCCTAAAGGGTCACTCCCTGGGAAAACTGAAATTCATGGAGCTATCTAAGGCATTCTGTAAGGATTTAGGTCCTTCTCTTTTCCTTTCTCATGTCCTCCCTGTTTTCCCCCCAACACAAAACTCCCAAACATGGAGTAATCTGCCAAGCATGGTAGAAGCTGAAATATTAAACTTGTCTTGAATTATTCAAAGAAAAAGGAAAGATTAAACCCACTTCCTCCTCCAGGTCAATTGCTTAACTGCTTAACCTGCATTTGCAAAAGGAAAGAGGAGACAGGGCTGAGACACAAAATGGTGGGTGGAGCCACAGTGATGCATTTCAGCTTTCAGGGGACCTCCTGGGCCCTGGTTTCAGTGCTGGCAGCAGTGGGAACAAGAGGAGAGGAAGAGCAAAGTGTAAAATTGCTGAAGTGATGTGACAAGCCTGTTTGGCAACAATTAGTGACTATGTGGCAGAATTAGCAAGAATCAATCATGCAGTAAGTTCATTGGAAAAAGAAAATGAGAATAACAAGGGATGAGCTAAACAGTAAGGTGGAAAGGCAGATTCTCAACAGGCTGGTGAGAAGCAGTTGATGGGAGATGTTACAGCCACAGAGGCAGAATTATGGCACATAATTAAGCATAGGGGAATTGCCAGGAGGTGTGTTTGAGCTGGGAAAACACTGTTGTTCAAGTGTGGGAAAGACTCTGGTCAATGCTCATTCCAGCAGAGGGGATGATCAGAGCTGCCTGGATGCAAGAAGAAATCTGATTAACCCCTGGGTGGATAGACTTATATTTTTTAACTACTGTGCCATGTACTGACCTGCTGCCTTGCAATATACTTCAATAGAGCTTATAACTTTTAAGAGCAGAAAGACTTTCATATCCATATTTCTGTGTCTTGACATGAAAACTTATTTTTATCTGTCCCATACAACATAATTACCTGATCTTATGTCAACGTTTAACCCCATTTCATTCACACCAGTCTCACCTGCTTCAGGAAGGTGATCATGAAATTCTTAAAGGTGTATATCCAAAGGATAACTTTGCCCATACATTAGCAAGGAAACAAAAGGAAGACAGCAAATAACGTAATAGCAAAATAGGGATTCCAACTTCTGTTTATTTTCATTTAAAATGTTTAATTGTTTTAATAACAGGCTTACTGGCAAACTTTTAATTTGGATCTATTATCTTCCTCATTAGAATTCCAGTGGCAGGGTGAGCACATGGGCTGCTTATTATACAAGAGTTTATTATCAAAATCTACCACAGATTGATTATCAAGAAAGTGTTTTTCATTTCCTTAGAACTCTCATCACAGCACTCTTTTTATTTATTATCCTTCCACTCTCTTTTCTTTATCTAATCAGTCTGTGTTGAATCAGCTATTAAGCATTCAAGAGCAAATGGTTCCTTCAGCCTCATAACTATTACAAGTTAGGAGAAGCAATCCTTCAGACCAAATGTGTTATTGTTCTGCTTATAGATCCAGCTCTCCTTTCATTTTTAAATCCTTATACCTCAAGAGTGTAATGATACCGAATGACCACCAAACATTTTTCAGTTCGACAGAGAAAGCATGCTTCAAACAAAGAATTTACCCTTCTGATCTAGAAAGCCGGAGTGTGGACATGCACACTAGCACCCTCCTCCTCACTAAACGGGGAGAACAAGCACTGCCCTTCCTGAATTCCTGCTGGGAGAAAGAGGGGCCTGAGAAGGAACCCAGGCAAGCTGGAACCCAGCAGCTACACCTCGGCTAGATGGCTGAGGGTCACTTGCACACAGCTGGTCTCTCTGGGTGCCTCTCTGATTAACAAGGGTGTGTTAGAAAACGACACACGGCAGCTGAAGTTCCTGCTCATCTGCAATCAGTGAAACTGAAATACTCAAACCTCCTCCGGGGCTGTGATTGGTAGGAAACAAGAGGAAATAGTGGGCAATGCTTAGACAGTATGTTCTGTACATAAAATTTGTCAAAGGCCATATCAATAAATTATAGAAAGAGGAAGTGCTGCACACTCTTTTCAGTGGAAAAGAGGGAAAATAATCCAGGAGGCTTAAGGGAAGGCCACAGATTGCCCTGTGATACTAAACCAGGAAAATACCTCATTCATCACCTATTTGGGCTGAAAATACCAGAGGGAACTGAGATGACTGCAAAATTTTACTAGCTCTGGTAAAGTTCATTTATATGACAAGCTGGTTACATTATTTGAGTCTTAGTAGTAGTAGGTGGAGATAAAAGAGATATCTACCACCACAAGTTAAAGAGGGAAAAACCTAATTTATGCTCTATGATTTCTATCCCAGCTGTTCTTATTTACCTGAAGTGTGGTACAGCATGCAGTACATTACTCTGAGCTTTCCTGTTTTGATCTTACAACAAATCAGACTCAACTTACAACTAATAATGACTCAATTTACCTAACTGATAATGTTCCGTGAACTGCTCAAAGCACACCTTTGTAAACAGTCATGAACTGACCATGGTCCCTTAGGCATTTGGGAAAGGGGTCAAGAGGGTCTGAGATGAACTCTCTTAAGGTTTCCCAGCTGGTTTTGTGCCAGCTGGGCCATCTGGGAAAACAATGGCTCTGCTGGCACTAGGGAGCCTTCTCTCTGCAGCTGAGGCAGATAATGCTCAGTTTCAACTTGTGAGTGAAGGTTCAAAGTGGAATAGAGGACAATATCAGAGCACTGGCTCCAAACAGGACAACCACCTCCCAGCTGGAGCAGCACTGCAGCACACGGCTGATTTCCTGCTGGAGATTTACTCATCTGTGTGATATGAACACTTCAGATGTTTTACCCACAAAAGGCACCTACGTATCTCATTTTCAAGCATTTTTTCATAACTGAGGGAAAGAAAAATTTGTAAGGACTGTAAAGTCTAAAAAACCATAAATGACACTGTAACCATGGTATTCATTTAAGAGAAGTTCCTTAGCAAATGACATCTTGGTGATTCTCTCACCCCAAAGGCAGAGATTTGAAGGAAACAAAACTATTGTCTAGCTAAAGGCTATCCAAAACTTTCTATCTAAACCTGTCTTCTCAAGTCTACCTTTCTAAAGTGACTATCTCAGTTCCCTGCCTCATCACTGAGCTTTACCAGAAATAACCCTGCAACCCTGTCCTGTGTGTTCTCCTGCTGAAGGTCTACAGAAGTAATTTTCCTTTCCATTTGGGAAGCTGTTCTTTTTCTTCTTATATCTTGGACCACAAGTCTGGACAGAGTGGGTGCAAGATTCAAATCATTTAATGTTCTTAAGAAAAATTTAGAAGAGTCATATATAAACATAAATACTGAGAGAGGAAAAATCCTGTTTCAGAGAAGGTGCATAAACTGAAATACCTTTTTTCCAACTGTTTTGTTTATATGTAGGTAGACCAAGAAGGTTTTTTGTAAGCAGATGTTTTCTTAACATTGAAAAAGGCTTCTCATCTAATATGTAAATTACCAACACTGTAGTTTTTAGCCAAAATGTAAAAATTGTAAAATTTTACCAGCATAAAATACACCTGCACAAAAAAAAAGGCCATATGTAGTTTATACTAGCTGAAATAAGAACAGTAAACTACATAAACTAAAGCCTGAGGGCTTAAACTGATCAATGCTGGAAGCCAAAGAGGATTTATATCCTCTTATATAATATTTTATTCCTGTCTAGATATCCTGTGAGCCTTTTCTGCCCTCTTTGACAAGCTAGTAGGCTTGATGAATCATTGTTTGTTTTCTGATTTGGCAATTCCCATGTTCTTATAAAGAAAATAACATATGACAAGGTCAAGAATAAGAACACAATTACAAAGGAAGCTTGACAGATCAGATAAAACTTCTAGCATATAAAGGGAAAAAGTAAATAAGGAGTTTGAGAACAGACATTAGTGAGCATAGTAGCAACACAAGCAAAAAAAAGACAGGTTCAGTCCTGAAAAGGCACAGCAGTCAGTTACTTGTCAGCAGCAGGAAAAAAGAGAAGAAAAGGAAGAGGCATTGTCACCTGGTTGCAAACTAAACCAGGAATGGTAAGGTATACAATCATTGTCAGGATTTTTTTTTAATTAGACCAAAATTAAATGGCAGAGGGAAAAAAAAGAAAAGTGGAGTCAAATTCTGAGCTGGCATAATTGCAAATAAATCAAAATTTATGTCAGCCCACCTACAGGATATACTCCCTGCAAGGATCTGGTCTGGATACACTGCAATTGGTGTTCAAAAACGTGTACAAGCCAAGGGCACAGAGTTTGTCAGGAAATGAAAGACTGAGATGAGTAGATTCAGAATGAAGAAAAATAATCAGGAACAGCATATCAGGTTTCAGGTCAGCAAAGAAAAGAAAGTCTTCTTGAATGAAAAGCAATTTACAAGTGAGCAGAAAAAAAAAAAAAGATGATCTGAGGCACATCAAATCTTTGGAACAAGAGGGGAAAAGTTCAATAAAAATTAAATTCTTCTGATAGAGATTACAGAAAATATGAAAGGATTTGGGGTGACAGTGAGAGATGGGCAAACAGAGAAAAGGTGTAGCAGGGAGAGAAGAGCTCAGGTAGAAAGAGGATGGTGTTGCAGTCCAGATGCTGCGGGTGGGACTGTGATGAATAGCATCTGTTTAATTTTCTGGTTTGCAGTTAGTGTTTTTCATGTTCCTTTTAAAAATCAGTGGCTGGTAGCAGGTAAGAAGACTGCTTGTCTGCTTTGCCTTGACCTCTTTGCCACTGGGCTTTGGCAATAGAGGAACATTTCACAGACAGGGCAGTTGCTTCTTTTCTGACAGCAACTGAACTTGCTCAGCAGGGAAAAGGCAAAGGAGAGCAGAGCTGGGCATCTGGGAAGGAAAAGACTTGGCAGGCAGGGAACTGCTAAGGTGGAGAAACAGGTGGAGGGGAGCAGAAAACACACATGTAGCCCAGAGCTAAAGAAAAGGGAATTTTCTGAGGTGCCTGGTGGGATGGTGGAAGTTGATCCAAAGCAGCGGGCTATTTAAATGTTCTAGACTAAAAACAGGGCTGGAAAGAAAATCCCACCCAGTCCAGTACAGGAGATGAAGGTTTGTAGTCTTCTGTTTTCATCCCCTTATGAGTTTCACACTTGAAAAAAAATACTTACTGTTCTGTTCTAATAAAAATACAGTGTTAGAAGTTCAATGTACTCTGATACCTTTGGCAGTAGCCACTTTAGGAAACAGAGGTCGACAGCAGCTTCACTTCAGGGTGAGGACATTTTCAGCTCAGTTTCTAGTCCCAGCACAGACTTTTTAGGGGATCTGTAATATCCTTTTTGTTTCTGTTTCAGTCCAAAGTTTCTGATATGTAGACAATATATAGTCAGTGTATGACAATAAATCCTTGCTTAATTCTGGAAATTTTACATATCCAGATAAGTAACAGGAAGCTACCTTTGTGTGTCCCTTAAGAATTTGTCCAGTTTCTCTCATTTGATACTGCTGCAGAAGCTTTTCCATTAACAAAAATGCCTAGGTTTTAGGTGTGGTATAATACAATATTAGCACTATTGCAGGTATATGCAAAATAGAAATATATGGGAAAATATATTTTCCTATATATTTCATATATAAAATATATATATCCTAAACACATATGGAAGTGCCTCAGAGAAATATCTATATATATTTCTATATAATATGAAAGTGCCTCAGAGAACAGGTTAAATTTTAAGAAGGGGAAGGAGATGGAGTGGCTGTAGCTTTGTTGCTCCTACCAGTTGGAAGTGATAATTCCTGCAGGCACACAACACTGTTCACAGTGAAAGCAAGGGGAAAACAGGATATCTCATGAGCTTACCCAGACCTTGGGTCCTTCCATTCTGAAAATCCAAAGGAGGAGCTGCTGCCTTCTTCAAGCTCCTGCATAAGACCATTGAGCTTGGCTCTGAGCTGTAAACTATTTGAAGATTCCATTCTCTTTAGCAGAAAGCAATAAAAAAGGTTTAACTCCTTAGCCTAATGAGAGCTACTGGCAGCATGATATCCTGGCTTATGGACCTGCAGCAAGGGAAGACACCTTGCCTCTCCGGTCAAATGCAAAGGGTACATGGATCATGATGTGGTAGCATTATTATAGGCTAAACTATGAAACCTGAACTGCATTTGTGAGACTGCAATAAAGTAATGCACATTCTCAAAAGCCAAGACACATACTCATGAGCTCATGATCACAACAATGATGCCTGGGGTTAAGCTGATATCTGGTACTGAGGGGAGCAAAAACACAGGATGATGTGTGCTTTAGACAGCCATATAGGTAAAACAACTAGAGATTTTCTGTATTGAAACACAGTGCAGGCACTTCTTAACCCATATCCTTGTAGTAGAGTTCAACCTCTTCAGTAAAAAAACCATTTAAGGAAGGAAAGCTGATATTTATTTCATGAGATCATAATGCAATGCCATTGCTTCAATGCCTCTGGCTCTGTTTTGGTGTGGATGTTGCTTAGGAAAGAATTCTGATAAGTAAGCTGAAGAAATGCAGCATATTAGTATGTTAAGAAAAGTGACAAATTATGTGTACTTTGCATTAGCAGGCACTATCTCCATATCACCAGGCAGTGTGTCACGTCTGCTTTGTGATTTTTTTAAAGTTGATCAGTTAAAAACAAAGAGAGTAAAATTTTTAAAAGGTGCACCTGTGTTGCACCAATAAAACAGGCAATTTTGTGCCTAGCAGGACATACAAATGCACTCTCATGCTCTTAAGGATTTTCTAAGCACAAACATTATTATGGACCTAACTGAGATTGAAGTGACAAATGGTACAGCCAGAAGCCATGTTATCTATTTATAATAATAATCTTTCCCTCTTGAAAGCTGTATCCAACACATGATATGCTTTCAAGGTAAAATTAAAGAAATGTGTTTCCTGAAATGGAGTTTGGGTCGATCCAGTCAGAGTTCACTGGATGAAGGGTAGTTTCAATCCTTTATTGTAGTCTGAATTTGCAGGGAAACACTATACTTTGACCTGTGCAACTGGAGAATGGACTAAAGAAGCTATAATAAATTGTGTTACTCCATTAAGAGCTAAGAATCTTTCAAGTAGCTGCAGCTAGTGCCTTATTTTTTAATTATGTAAGACACCATCTTTAAACATAGAGAAAGGCTTTCTTAATTATTTGTCCTTCTGCCACTAAAATGTGCATTATTGCTGAATTCCAAGGCATTCTTTTTCATGACCCATTTCAGGCCAGAAGTTCACAAGTGCTTTAAGCTGGCATTTGCCATCATTGACCCTAAGAAAATTGTCCTGCTGACTTCCTTCACTTCTGCTGAGTTCCTCCACTTCTCCTGCCTGCTGTTGCATTTCTCCACCCTGGCCCAAAGCTACATGCTGCTGAGTGGCAGACTGGGACAGGGAGCTGGTCAAAGCTCAACCTGAAGTGGGAGAGGGGCTCACTACATTATTGCATGAGAAATTTAAGCACAAGGATGAAGGCAGTGAACTAACAAGATCAGGCAGAAGCTGCTGGGGAAGGGTGTTCAGCAAGGTTGGTGCTTTGAGCACCAGTGCCAGCTCCTGGAATTATGGTGTGTGATTCCCCTGCTCACGCCAGTGACATTCAGAACCCTTCTCCTTCCCTTCACTGAGAAATCTTCCAATGCTGAGAGGAGCAGGCTAGACATAGCCCTAACCATGTAAATGTGTGCCTCAAGAATTTCTTAAATCTGTTATAGATACTTCTAAAACTACAGGAAAACTATAATTTACATCCTACAGAATTTTCATCTGAACACTGAAAACAAGTCTATTTGCTTTAGAGCTGTCAAAGCAAAATGTCAGTTATTTGGTACTGGATTCATGTCAGTTATTTGGTATTTGATTCATGTTAACTCTGTCCTAGGACTTTCTTTTTTGCTCTTCTGCAAGAGTAATTGTGAAATTATAATACAACTTTGGTCCAATCCAAGAGAAGCGTGCAGTGTAAGCATGGGGTATGTTGTTTCCAAATGGAAAGTAATTAAGCATCCTGAATTATAATTTGTTCAGAAAAGGCATCATGTGAATTCTCTATGGGCAATATTACACATTTTGTCTCGCATTCCAGCACACCAGAGCAACAGGTCTGCTAGGGAATTGTATGTCTAAGGAGGCAAAGCAGAATTTCTAAAAACTATTTTAATAAGTGTTCTATTTTACATTATTTCCTCTTTTTTAATGGATATGAATTCAAAAAAGAGCATTTTATCTCTATGAGATAAAATAGAAGGTGGAGGAAATACTCATCAAAAGCTGGTAGGTCATGACATGCCTGGTTTGGAGTGGGTATTACCTAAGGAGAAAAGCTTTTGTTTCTCTAGTAGGGAAAAGGAAAAATATTCAGTGAAATAGAAAACCTGCATGATGGTTTCATTATGTCAGATCAGTGATCCAGTCTGATGGACTAGGACAGTTAGTACCAGCAAATATTCTGGATAAACATGCAAAGGAGGAGCTTACCCACCCTTCCAGGCTTATTAAAAAAGACTGCAGACATCATGGATCCTTTTAAGGACAGTTAGAGACGGCAGTTGTCTTTGCTGGTCACATATAGTTAGGTAACTTGTTGCCTGGAAACACAGTCCCAGTGGTTTATACACTATAAAGAGTCAAATAAAACGCTGTCTTTGTTCCAAATTTTAAGTATTGTCTTATTTTCAGCTTTTGCCTCCTATAAGGTAACTGTTCTATATTTTGTAAATTAGCCATAATAGACATTACACTGATTAAATCCCTTCATAAAAGTAACCCTTAGTAAAAAATAACTCACAGTAGGAGTGAGTACTTGAAAAAGCACAACTAACTTAGAAGTGGTGCAAAGGACTGAGCAACCTTTTGTCCATCTTTTCTTGATTGACTGAGTAATAGAAAGGTATGGGATAAAGTACAGATCACTTTAAAGTGCCCAAGAGGTAAAAGTGAGGAAAATAAAATAGTGGTGGAAAGCTATTAAGGGATCTGGCTGCAGGCAGCACACTTGTGTTTGCATAAGGGCTGTCCTTCAGACAGACTCCTCAGCGTGCTTGGCCCTTTATAGAGCATCAGAGACTCCAAGGCTCAATTTAAAATAAAACCTGATCAAACACTGTATGTAATCTATGCCTACCCTGAAGTGAAGGGAAATACTCCTGAGGAATGAGCTATGTGCTGCTTCTGAATTACAAACACCTCAGCCCAGATTACAAAGAGACAAGGTGCTCAGTCTCACAGCCCCATTTTAGGAACTTGGCTCCCTATCTGAAGAGATGCCTCAAGAAAGGATCACAAAATAAACCTGCTGAAGGGGAAGCTGATTATCTAGCCCAGAGGAGACAGAACAAGACAGAACAGGTTTTTTCTTTCCTTTTTCTTTTTTCTTTTTTTTTTTCTTCCGTGTTCTCCCTCCTTTCCGTCTCCTCCCATCTGGAGGAAGCTGTCTGAGGTACTCACTGCCCAAGGGTAAATCTTTCTTCCCTGAAAATAGCAGGCTTCATCCAGTCCTTTCATGCAGTTGCATGGTATTTACATCACCTAAGATGCAGGGTATGTCATTCCCTTCATCTATGCATATTTTCAAACTGCAGTTTCAGAACTATCTCCCTGGAGGAGACTAAACTGCTGGCCAGGCTGAGGACAGGCTGTAAGGACTTACAGAGCACAGTGGCCTGTCTCAAAACACTGTCAGGGCCACAGAAGGATCTTGCCATAAGATAAGCCACCACAGCAGGTACATGAAATAAGCAGAGAGGGGAGGAATTTGCAATAGGAAGGTGCTAATTCATGGCCTGGTATGGCGAGATCTGGTTTGCACATCCTGGGTAATGCATCCAGACAGAAATTCCCACTGTGGCAAACTATGAGAAAGGAAACAACTGCTCATACACATATCACCCAAGTTATGGGAAGAGCATCTGCAACCACCCTGTGGATGCCCAGAACTTGGGCTGTATGAAGATGGTACCTGCAGGAGAACAACTGCGGAGCCCCCACCGCTGAGAAGCCCGGGGTGAAGAAGGACCAAGAGGATGCCACTGGATCCATGGGTGGTTCCTATATTCTGCTTGATCTCTCTCTCCCTCCCCTGCCCTACCCCACCCTTTTCTATTTCTTTCTATCTCTCTACCTCACTACTAAATAAAATCCACATTATTGACCTTGGCACATGGTCTCCTTTGCACCTTACCTCGGGCAGAGGCACCTCTCACTAATGAATCACAGTAGTGGCTGTCACCCTCGGTGAAGATGGGTGCAGTCCTGGCTGCAAAACCAACCGAGGCACAAATAAAGGTTCCAGCAATGAAACTGGATTGCTACCTACACCACCAGGGAGCATGTTGGGAAAGGGATCTCTGGCATTTCAGATGCCGGTGTAAGCATTTTACAACTAGATAGCATTTTACTCAGATGCTGCATTATACATCAACAGTCCTCAGAAAAGGACTGCAACTCAGGATTTTCCTTTCCCCTCTTTCAAGTGAGGATCCCAATTTCTGATCCAGGAGCTAGGCTGAGAGCATGTCTAAAACAGCAAACATCCATGCTGAGACAGATGGCACAGCATCCACTTTGTGAAACGTGAAAGCACTCAGGTGTAACACAGATGCCAAATGCTTGATACTGTCAAATATAAGGCATCTGTGAGCTTGCACAGAGGCTAAGTTCCATGTTTCTATACTACATAGGGTTATGCAGCAGCTGAGCAAAATGCTTTGGGATTTAGTCATCAAACTGTACTTAATGTCTTTCAGAGCAATATAGGATTTGATCTTCAAACCCGTGAGTGGGATTACTGTTTGATACTTTGTCACTGGCCCATCTGGAGCCTGCCATTATAGCTTCCTCTGGGACCAAACATTTTTAACATGTGGAATCTGCCACCAGAAAAGAATTAAGCTCCTTTAATTTGCAGGATTAGAAATCAGTCTACAGGACTGTGTATTGTGAGGAATGGGTAGGTATGGTACAGCTTCCAAAGTAGCAGATCCGTCTGCAAACTAACTGCAATATAGAGAAATTAATTAGTAGCTATTTTCTCATTATCTGGCTTATTATGCATTCCAGACCAAAGTCCCAAATGCATTTGTATATTGTGTCACACAGTACTTCCACATTTTATGTCCCAGATACGGATTCCCTTTTCTGCACACTGGAGGAAATGGTTACCTTGGTCTGGTCCCAGCAGCACTGGGAGTGTGGAGAGAAGTCAGCAAAAAAGAAATTCTGAGATGAAACCTGTATTTGAAATACTTTGTGCAAAGGGGGTCTGAAAACATTTCTTAGGGTGAGGTACACACATCAGTCTTGACATACAGACCTTTCACCTATGGGAGTTTTTTGTGTGCATGTCTGTATTTAATACAATAAATTCAGGTGGGCAGGGACCTCAGGATGTCTCTAGACCAACCTCCTCCTCAGAGCAGTGTCAGCTCTTAGATAAGATCAGGTTACTCAGGGCTTTACCCAGCCGAGTCTTGAAAAACTAAAAGAATAAAGACTGCACATAATCCATGGGCAACCCAGCCCACAGCTTCACTGCCCCCATGGAGAAAAAGGTTCTCCTTGCTTCCTTTCCTTTCCCATCTGAACCTCCCTGTTTTAGCTGCTGCCTGTTGTCTCTCACCCTCCTTCCATATCCTACTGTGCAGGGCCTGGCTCCACCCTCCCCAATGACTCCCTGCAGGCACCTGGAGTGGCTCTTCAGCCCACCAGAAGCTATCTCTGCTCCAGGCCAGTCATCCCCAGCTCCCTCTGCCTCTCCTCACAGGGAAAGTGCTCCAGCTCCCCACCATCGTGGTGCTGCTCAGCTGAACTCAGTCATGGTTATGAGTCTCTGCCTGGAGACCAAAAAACCTTTTCCTCTCTTTTCTGCAACACTTCCACCAGATGGTGCAAATACTCAGGAAATAGAAAACTCCTCTTCAGTGCCTTCTTCCCTTCGTGCAGTCAGCTTCCAAGCCACCTCTTGGTGCTCCTTAAAGGCTTCTCCATACCTGGTGCACTGGGATGGGAGGGTGTGTGCTCTGCAGTTGCACCTGGCCTGTACAGCTGGGGGTGGAAGGCTGATTGAGCCACAGACCCAAATTTTTATCTCCAAGTTATTTGAGAATAGGGGAACAAATGTGAGTTTTTTCCTTTCTCACTTCTTTGTTTTAGCTTAGCAGCTGCTCCATTGAGTTGAACTTTTATCACTTCTCATCCAGTGTGGTTTTGAAAGTCACAGTTTCTACAGCTGTTCTGCATGGCTCTAAGCCTTAAGTTTCCCTGTTAAGATGAACTTCATTTTCCAGCTATTGATCTTACCTTCTACATTTTTCATTCCCTTTTTGAAGCTGAAGCCAAATAGAAATGTTTCTGCCACTGACTGTGATTTTCTCACATGAAAATTAAGCTCAGGGTGTAGAGGTATGTAAAGGTAATAAAATCACATCATCATCTGAGAAAAATTAAAGCCTTTACCTAATAGCTTTTGTGAAATTTTTCTCTGTTTTCCTGTACAATGGAGGGCCACAGTCTCTCTTGGCCTAAGTGGGGCACTACTCAGGTGATAAAGATATTCTGATTCCATATAACATTCTTAATGAGTCTGTTTACTCTCACAGATTCACTTCCAGCAGATTAATGATTGTTTTCTTTCTATAGAAGAAGATTCAGTAATAATACTTTCGGGTAAGAAAGAAAAACTTACCGGATAGAACTGCTAATGTTTAAGTGAAATATTGTACAGGACAGAATTGTAAATTGATGCCATATACACATACTTAAAATGCCTAAAATTCAGCTGAATTGTTTGTGCATTTATTCTCCTGTGAATGTGGGGAAATTAGTTAGAGTAAGGTGCTGATCATCAGTCAACTATCAGATTAAGAAGTAGGAAATGTTGACTTCATGGAGTTGCAAGGTTATGTAATTCAATTTTCTCCTATTTTTAATCAGTGTAACACTAATTATAAATTCAAAAACCAGCCTACTGACCAAACTACTCCAAGCAAATTGTTTCTGTGCACAGCTCCTCAGTTGCAGGAAGAGTATTTGTCATAGAAATGGAGGGGAAAGAAAGAATTTGAAAAAAAATTCCAGAAAATAATTTTTCAGAGTTCTATTTTGCTGTTGTTAGGGGAGGTCGTAGTTATTGTAGGAAGGCCATAGTCAGACAGACTTTTTAGGCATCTAATCTAAGCTCTGAAGGCTGATCCTGTACCTCCTGGAGGCAGATGTTTCAGTGTCCCCACAGTCACCAAGTAGCTCCTGAGATCTCAACATCCTTCTCTGAGTGCAGCAGAAGCCGGGCAATGGCAGAGAGCTCAGGCACAATGATGGGATGCTCCTGAAGCCTGCCAGGGTCTGAGCATGGACATTGTGGGATCTGAAGGGTGTTGGGCTGCAGGACACGCTCAGCACTTGTAAAGCCTGGTCCATGGTGTGGATGGAGGCAGTGGCACCTCCTGTTTCTGGAGCTTGGGAAGGACGAGCAGTGGCTGCCAGCCCACGGAGGGGTGACACTGCTGCTGCAGCTGGGTGTCCCCAGGTGGGCCAGCTGTGGCGTGCGGGAGGACCAGGCACTGCCCTGAAGCTGCAGAGGAAGAGCCACTGGGGCTGAGCCACCAGGGATCAGGGGACATGGTGGGGTGTAAGTCAGGCTCTGGTCCCCAAAGTCAGATGGGTGCAAGAGCCATACAGATGGCCCCAGATATAAAATTTCCCTGTGTACTCCCAAACTAGTGGGACATCCTGTCAGGAAGGCTGGCTGCCCTCTACCGCCCTCTGGATTGCAGTTTTCAGCTATCAGTTTTAAGTGGGACAAAAATCAGGGATGGAAAAAAATATAAAGCAGACAAACAGTTACACTTCATCCACTCATAAGCATGGGAATCACTGCAAATGTTAATGCAGCTGTTAATCCCCCATTTAATAATGAAAATGCCTGTCTCAAAACCTGTCTGACTTTTATCTGTAGGCATGGTACTATGATGCTCTGGCCATCCTTTGATCTTAGATACAATGAGACTTTGACAAGCAGCAGACTGTCCATTCCAGCCTCAGAAGTCTCCTCTCTGATCACAATGTTTCTGTCAGAACAACCCTACTTTTATGCTGCACTTGCAAACAAAGGTCCTGCTTTCTTTCCTTGCCTCTTCACATCTTTTGTGACCTGTTTCCAAACAAAACTCTGTTCTTTTCAGAATGGTAGCTAAGAAAAATTTGCATTTTTCCTTCATTTCTGGGTTTTTTTTTTTTCTTTTCTTTTTGATGCCATTGGTGACATGCTGAACTCAGGACTCTGCTCTCAGCACTCCCTTCCTCCCTCTGGCTCAGTTTGTGCCACCCCTCCCCACCTTCCTGTTCTCCTTCTTCTTTATGCTATTTGGTTTATGAATTCAGTGAATATAACTGTTCTGTTTAGGAAAAAAGATCACTTTTTCTTTTGATCCACTTCCAGTGCTCATTGTACTACCTCTTACTCCTCTTCTTCTGCAAAATCCTTGTTAAGCTCTTTTTTTCAAAAGTATGTGCTTTTTTTTGGATTCAAAAATCACTGCTTCAGTGCCTTTTGAGAACTCTTTTATCAGTGCTGGTATCTTCTGTCAACTCCCACCACATTTTCAATCTCCATTTCCCTCAGTATGATCCCTGAAGAGTTATGTTGTATTTTTCTTATCTCTCTTCTCCTCAATGCTCATTTCACACAGGTTCCCATGTTACAAACAGCACAGTTACTGTAATCCTTCATATTTTTGGACAAACTACACATTTTACCTTCTGAACATTAGGACACTGAAATTTGTTTCATGTCTGCCATTCCAATACATAAAAGTCATAATATTTTGCTCCGCAGAAACAAGTGATCCTGCAAGTAATTACATTCACTCTCCACTAATCTTTGTTCACAGTTTTCACGATCTAACAATGCCCATGTTGTGATTTTCCTCATATTTGTGAAGTATTTACTCTCTAGACTGAAGAATCAGCATCTTTCTGACCCATATCTTTTTTTTGTAGCACCGTGCCGAGCCACTGAGAGCTCAGCTTTTGAGTACACCAAGCCTAACACTGCCCTGGAGCACTTAAGCATTGGCTTAGTGTTCAGCACACGTGCAATCTGCCCCAGCTGTAAGCACCTGCTCACATATTTAAATTTAAGTATGAAATTAAGTCCTCAGGTGGATCAGGGTTCATGGTTTCAGTCACAGAGCTGAGCCTTATGTTTTCCTCTGACATTTTGGGGTGCTGCTCAGTGCAGAACCACATCCATGAAGCGCTGAGTTCTCCAGAATCAGACCTAAAACACAACATTTCTTGTAATACTAGTGAGGGGCAACTCTGTGCCTTCTGTGTCCTCGAGTGCTGACATTTAATTTCAGTAAAACCAAATGTAATGCTGGCAGACACACCCACCTGCTGGTCAGCACATTAACAAGTAGCTGTCTATGGATGTATCAACCCGTTTTACCAGTTCCCTGTTGAATAATTCCCCCATGCTGTTCAACAGCCACCCCAGACACTCCCCAAATTAATGTAGTTTTCCTACACTACTGTTTCAATAACTTTAACATACATCCTAGATTGCTTTTCAGTACAATCGTCTGTTCCTTGTAGCACAGGAGGAAATACAGCCTGAAATATAAATTTAGAAATGAAAGAGTCCAAGTAATTATAAAACCTGATATTGGAATATATTATAGTTATGAAAAGCATACTATAAATTGAAAACTTGTAGGAGAGAGGATATTAAAAGCACAGTACAGTGATCAAATTTACTCATGTGACTATCTGAGCAAACTCAAAAGTGGTAGTGCTGCACATGCTAAATGGTTAAGAGAATTTTAGCATGAAATAATTGTGCCTCTCCTACAAAGCTCTTTCCTTTTCTGCTTAAAAAAGTGGATGATTAGTGTCCCTTGAATATCAACTTTTTCCCATGCAAACTTGACAGAGTGTTTGCATTTCAGTAATAAAGGTGTAACCCAGGCTTTCTTGCACATTTATCTTATGTAGTTGCTTTTCTGATCTAAATAATTTCTGCAAATTTCATGAGGAATTAATATTTTTACTCTGGATCAAGGTGTTAATTTACTTTCTAAAGTATGTTCCCCTGGAACACTTTTGCATGGAAAATGCAAAATATAAAAGCAAACCATACAAATTTTAAAGCCACTTTTTCTCTCTCTGTTTTAAAAAATCCACTATCTTGCAGAGAATAAGCACCAAATACTGAACCTAATCTTCAGAAATATGTGTTCAGTTTTATAGCAACTCCAAAACAACTGGAAATTGAATAAGACATTTAGATTTTAAAAAAAAATATTCTGGAAACTGATTGCTTAAGAGCAAGTTTTGGCTGGCATTATTTTTAATCCTTTTAACATTTCTAAAAGGAATGGAAGGTGAGACATGTTTTGCAGATTTAAATAATTAAGACACAGATTGGCTAAGGGGACTGGATTACTACCAGAGATGCCTTGAAGTCCCAAGTGAGATGACTACTACAGCCATGCACAGTTTCCCTGTGTTACCCTGGAGCTGCTGAAGTTACTCAGGTTTCCACTGGTGAAATATCCCAGCATCAGAAGATTTTGTACATCAGGACGTTAGAAGCTTGACTTGAGCATCTGACTCCAGAAAAATAAGGAGCAACATCAGTATTGCAAGAGCCTGCATTGGTTCCCTCCAGGGTTGTGTCCCCAGCAGCAGCAAGAGTGACTGTGAGCTGCTTTAAAAGTTTCTTAAAATTCAACTGAGAGCTTGGGCACAGAGCTCACAAATGAGTTAGGAGAGATAAGGACCTGAAAAATCTCTTTTGTGGACTTTTTGGACATGCTCCAAACACATGTGGTGTGAGCAGGCTCACAAGTTTAAAGCCAAACAGATGCTGAGACATCCAGGAGCATGGGGACTGCAGCAATCCTTTGGAAAGAGCTGTGGATGTTCAGTGAAACAGCCGTAGTGGCCCAGCACCTGCTCGGCTGCAGAGATTGCAAGGCAAGCTGAGGAAGCTTGTTAAGAAATGCTTCCAGCAAAACTAAACAGAAAATAACATTGTAAGGGGGAAAAGGGAACACTTCAAACACAGCCTAAAATGATTATTCTGCAAATAAGTGCTGCCTTCAATCTCAGTAAAAATACCTGTTAGCATGAAGCCAGCTATGGAGGAGAGCAGTGCATGCTTTAACTTGTAAAGCAAGGGGAGAGAACCTTTGGGGTCACACACCAGAGCAGCACAGCACAGCATGTGAGAAATCTGCTCCCCTGTCCACTTCCCCTGTGACATCCCCACAAAGCCTTCCTGTGTGCCTCAGGGGACAGCTCAGCCTCACAGGGACCTGGGGAGAGAAGGGCACTCATTCTCTGCCAGACATTTCTTGCCCTCACCCCCAGGTTTTCCTGGGCTGGCAACAGCCACAGCATGGCAAGGCACAGTGTAGGGCACCTGCCTGGCAGCACCTGCCTGGCACATCTCCCAGGCCCCAGGTACCTTCCTCAGCACCCAACTTCAGCAACAAAAATGAGAACTCAGTTGTCCACAGCAGAGACCCATTTAGGGAATATTTTGCCAAGTTTCTTTGAAAACAATACAATGATGTAAATGCAGACCAGCCAGCCCATGCAACAAATTCCTTCTTCCCTTACAGTCACTTTCATTCCTCAGTACAGGGAGCAGCAGGACTTAAAAACAGACGGGGTCCTCTGGAGGGAGCCAGGTTTTGGAGTTTGCAGTGTCTTTGAACACTGTGTCAGCTCCAGCTCCTCCTTGCTGTCCCCTCTGGAGACTCTGGAGAGGAGGATGCAATGGACCTTTCCCTGCATGCAGGTGATGCTGCTGCAGGGCTGGGACACCCCAGACCTGGCTCTGGCAGCCCATCTGGTCATGTCCAGAGGAAGGGTTCTCAGGCTTGGCTGCCTCCTCCAGTGGCTGTATGGTGCTTCTTCGCTGCCATCACAAAGCAGCTCTGTCTTCTGCTGAGTACTGCCCACCACAGGAGGAGTTTTAGCACTACCCAGCATGCTAATGGATTGGGATTGTACTGATCTTATACTTCCTCTCCTTAGATGGTTTCCTTTGTGAAACTGCCAGGAACTAAGGTTGAACTTCGTTAGGTTTTGCTAAATCCAGTAGCTTGAGAGATGCAGGGGAGAAGCTGCTACTGCTCCCTGTTGCCAGGGCCATCCCAAAGGGGCCTGAAAGTCCATGCTGCCCACTGGGAATCCAGGGGACTCCAGGGGTCATTTACACCAGATTTCCAGTCCCTCAAGTAGCCAACTCTCAGAATCTCTGGACTCTCCAGTGCCCATCCCAGAGTGGGGGTTGTTTGCCTGATTGGGCTACTGGAGCTTGTTCCCCCATGTTCTTCATGTGTGAGAGGGGATGGTCTTTTAATTTCACCATTTAAAAATTTATGTTAGTATCTCCACTTTATGCTGAAATGAGAAGTTTGACTATGGAAACTGTAATTTAGTGGGTGTTTAAATTTTACTGGTATTCATGTGATCAGTAAAAAATATGTACCCTTTAAGAATATCTTCATATTTCCACACCATAATTGTAACTTGCTTTGGAAGGGCTGAGATTTATCACAAAGGACTAAGGAAAAGATCATGCTGTTTCTACAGCTGCTGCCTTATGTCTCTGTTTTCCTCTAATGCCTGGCCATGTACCCCCAAACTAGAAAAAGCTTCTCTTGTTAAGCAACTGAAAATCTTGTGAGTGAGATATAGAAAGACACTGTGCACCTAGTTTTATATTTGAGACATTTCCATATGATTCTTATATTTCCATTTAGTAGGTCACTTACAAAGAAAAGAATATAAATTATTAATGGAAGAATGGATCTCTTTTTTTTCTTTTTTATCACTCCCACTGGGCTCTGATCAGCAGAGTTACACCAGAGATGAACTGTACCACAAGCACGTTTTTTTTAAACTCTACTTTGTACTAATCAAAATGCATAAGCAACTTGTTAATCAAATTATTTCAGAAGTTGCATCCTAGTGTTTGGTGATTGTTCTAGCTCATCACTGCCAGGGCAGCATCAACTTTCAGGTTATTTTCTTTTTTGTCATTCTACACTTTGGTGCACATCTATAACACAGGGAAAAAAAATAATGATCGTGTATTCACAGAAGAGATTTTGTGTCATCAAATGTTACCTTTTCATGCTGGCATATGTTACTGCTCTTAAATAATCAAACCTTCAATTGTGCCAGTAAGAGTATTACCATGATTATTGAGGAAATATTTTTTGGAGATAAAAACCTACTTTGAAAGACCAAATTGTAGCTCTCAACTTACTGAACTCAGTGGGACTTAACTAAGGTGCAGTAAAAATGTTTCTGGAAAATTAAGGTGAAAAAAGGATCTGTCTTTTTGATATCACACATGTCCTTTTCCTTTCCATCTATATAGTTAAAAATACTGAGTTTATTTCCAATTATCTTTTATTAAGTTTGTGTAATAAATTGGGCTTTTTAATTACAGGAATAGAAATATGAAAAGCAATTTGAAACACAGAATGATTCTTTCTGCCATCAGAGGTGGAAAATAATTACCACCAGAGTAAAGTATTATTTGTAAGACATCAGAAGAGGAACAGCTTTTCACAATTACAAGTAGCAATTATAAACTAACCTCTCCAGGAATCTCCATGGCCACTGAATGCTATCAATGCTTCTGTGAAAAATCTCCTCATTAATGTATTTCAGTATCTTTCATTAGCACTAAAATAGGTCATAACCTATTTACAAAATAAAACACTAGAAAAACACTGGCAAATCTACATATGACACAGCTGACATCCAGAGGTTTGTGAAAGTCTAATGAATGAAAAGCTCACTATTGCTGTTCCCAGGTGAGCAGTAAAGGAAACATGTCTGTAGACAACTTTCATTTGACAATTATGTGGTCTCTTCTATGGAGTTTTTTTATGTGCAGAAGCAGGTAGCAATGCCTAAAATACTGGGTCATGTTTACACTACTGCCTTAGGTGGAAGAAGATGATACTGGCAAAAGGAAGTGTCAGTAAAAACCACTCTGGAGAAAACACAAATTTTAGATGCTACTCACTAGCATTTAAATGGTTCAGAAAATGCATCTGTGGATTTTAGATGCTACTCACTAGCATCTGTGGTTCAGAAAATGAAGGGAAATATTATATTACAAGAGTTAGTGCAGGCTAAGTAATGAAAAACATGCAGAAGCACATTCTGCAGTTATGAATCATTTTTCTATCACAACTATCATTTTTATTAGCTACAATGCTAATTGAGTTTCTTTGCAGCTACTTCAGTTCCTCTCACTATTAGCAGAAGAGATATTAAATTGCAAATCAGAGCTGGTGGTGATCTCATGGAGGTCGGTTCATAACAGAGGAATAAAAGTGCTCATTTCTGCAGCTATGCTTCATGAAGCTGCAGAGAGAATTTACTGGGATCTCACTCAATTTTCAGCGTCTGAAACTGACAGGTAAATGTTTACATGCCACAGGAAAATTAGGAAGAGTGGGGAGAAGTATGATATACAGGAACCAGTTATGGTTCTCATCCTGCCCTGAGCTTATCAGGGCCTTCTTAGCGAGTTAGTGGAACCCAGGCAGGAACAGTGCCTGAGCTCCCTAAGCTGCCTTTTGTCACTGAAACCATGCTAGCTGGCTGCATCCTCTGCTCACAGGGTTAACAAGCAGAGTTCCCTGCAAACCTCACATCACCCCGCAAAGATTTCAGATCCTGAGCTTGGCCAATAAAACAGAGCAGCATCAGATCTTCTTTTCCACATACACAAGAGGATAGCTGCACATGAATTCTGAGCAAAACTGTCTCCTAATTGTTTCCTCCACATGAAAACCAGCCTGGAAAATATCCCCTGTGCCATGTCACAAATACCAGTTACTAGTTGACAAGTTGATCAATTTTCAAATGAAAAGTCAGCTGCATTAAATTCTGCAACAATGATCTGGTCTCTTTTTTACTGTAAAATATTTTGTATGCATTTGTATATATTTGGTTGCTACATTTCTGAAGTTTAAAAGTTATCAGGAAATGTAGTTAGTAATTGACTTTGAGGCTAGAAAGTGGGAGTAGATATGAATTGTAGACACCAGAATGTCCCCTGCTCTCTGGAAGGATTTTGCATGCAGTGAGCTGTAAGGTTTGGCATGTCTGATATCCAAGATCAAAGTTACCCGCCTGCAGATCTGTCCATTGTGGACACAACCAGGTTAATCACAAGGGTGGTTTATGCAGGTGAGGAGGAAAAGGGATTATGAGCTCCAGTAGCACAAAGTGGTGAAGGAACCAAAGGTGACTAAAGCTGTAAAATGTCATTTGTGCCGCCAGGTGGACTGAACCAAATGGCTGCCAGGGAGACGCTGGGCATGAACAATTCTGTAAGCAGCAGAGGAGCAAGAGACTGACAATGACTTAGTTCAGAACAGAAGAGTCCCTAAGAGTGAAGCAAACAGGCAGAATCAATGAATCAAAGTTATTCAGAAAGGGAGGAGAAAGTCCATGTCTTTGCTTGTTCATCTTTGGGGTTTTAGCAGAGTTTTATTTCCTGCAGAGCTATATGTTCCGTGTTCTGTTGTAGGATAAGTTCCTAGACCTCAAATTCACAACAGGCCTTACCTCTTTCAGTCTGTGAAACTTTACCTAACACACATTTGCATGGAACAATAACTGCTTTTGGCTAAAAGTATGTCTTCTAGATGGGTATTAGGAACTGAAGCATTCAGCACTCTCATGGTTTGCTGTGACAGATAATCCTCATGTGGAGGACCTGAGCTCTGCTTCCTCTCTGAAACAGGAAGAGCTTTGCTCATGGCTGTGTTTGCTCAGCATCTTCCTGTTCTGTTCGAGAGAGCTCTGTTACAACAATCCCATGCAATGCTACAGGCTGGGGGCAGAGTGGCTGGAATACTGCTCAGCAGGAAAGGATCTGGGGGTGCTGGACTTGGGGATGCTGAACCTGTGTGTGCCAGGTGGCCAGGATGGCCAGTGGAATCCTGGCTTGTATCAGAACCAGTGTGACCAGTAGGAAGTGATTGTCCCTTGGTGCTTGGTACTGGTGAGACCACACCTCAAACCCTGTGTTCAGTTTTGGGCCCCTCACTATGAAAGAAAGACATTGAGGTGCTGGAGTAAGACTGGAGAAGGGCAGCAAAGCTGGTGAAGGGTCTGGGGCATAGGTCCTATGCGGAGCTGCTGAGTTAGTCTGGCAAAGAGGAGACTGGGGAACCTTATCAATCACTCTACAGCTGACTGAAAGCCTCAAATTGTGCCTGATGAGGTGTAGATTGGACATCAAGGAGAATTATTTCACAGAAGGGGTGATTAAGCATTGGAATGGGATGCCCATGGAGGTGATGAAGTCACTGTCCCTGGAGGTGTTCATGAAATAACTGGACGTGGCACTCAGTGCCATGGTCTACCTGAGAAGGTGGTGATTGGTCAAAGGTTGGACTCAGTGATCTCAGAGGTCTTTTCCAACCTTAATGATTCTATCATTTCTAGACATCAAATGTGTTTTTTTCTGGGAGGTACTTACACATTCAGAGTAAATCATCTCTCTTTCCTTTCCAATAAACCTAATCATAGCAATCTCTTTAAACTCGATAATATTAGGCTTATTTTCCAGCCTCTAATAATATTTGAATGTCTTTTTGACAGCCATTTGAATTTTTTCAGTGTTTGTTGTTTGTTCAGTGTTTGCCCTAGGACTATTCACACATATTTGATGAATTTATACAGAGAAAGTCCCTTCTTAGCGTCCCTTCTCCTGTACTGAAGAAGCAGACTTGCCACTACTCCATTCTGCCAGCCTTTGCCTGCAGCCAGTCAACACAGAAATCCCCTTTCTTGACCAGAAATACACACATACATTTTATTTATCATCTTTACCCCACGTCAGTGATTTTTCTTACAATAGTCTCTGTAGTTTTTTGGGTTTGTTTTGTTTTGATTTGATTTGATTTGTTTTTTCAGCTGCTAAATACTGACATTTGTGCCTCTGTGCCACATATTTCCCAGTCTGAACTTTACAGTTTTCCCTCTGTCTTTGGCAGTCAATAAGTTCTGGAATATTCAAGGAATGTCTTTTTCTGTCCTTCCCTTGTTGTCCATATCTGCTACCTGGTATACAGTGATAACCAGCAATCCAAGTGTGCTGCCTGTGCCAGCAAGCCCTGCTGGCACTTCAGATGGATGTGCTTGAGACTGATTGGGATAGAACAGGGCTCTGCAGGGACCTGAGAAACCCCTCTTCAGTTGTCATTTGTAGCTAAGTAGAGACACATCCATACCTCCAAAAGAATACCTCATATTCATATTCATTCTCTCTCTCAGCAACTATAAACTAGATCTTGCTGTTTAACTCTGGGTGTTCACTGAAAGAGGGATCATTTACTCAAGGACTGAAAACCTCAAGTCACCTCAGAAGTCTAAAGACCTGAGCCCAGTGCTCTGCTCAGACAAAAAGACTCCTCTTTCTTAGGGATCAGCACCCAATAGCCAAAACCACTGAAAAAATACATGGGAAGTTTATTCCTTGTAATAGCTTTTTTCCATCCCTCTGCATTTGAAGGCAGTCAACTTGTTTTTCAGGGAATTAGTGCCATGGGACGTGGCTGTTGGATAGCCAAGGTCATTTTGAAATGTGTGTTTCCAATTGAGGCACACTAAGGCACCTGTGGTGCAAGGCTGAGATCATTTAGTGTGCCTTCACAGAGTGCACACATAAAGGAAACAGTTTAGCTTTTGGGCTCCCTGTATTTAACTCACTGGTAGCTACTTCCCCAAACAATAGGAGTATCAGCCATCAAATGATTGCTGCATTCAGCTGTATTTCATTGAAGTGAAATTGAAAGTCCTGACAAAGAAAGGGGAGACAATATCTTGTTTTATCATTTTGTTGACTTTCCTCTTCTAAAGAAAAAAGAATAAGTTGTAATTAATAAAATATAACAGTTCTTCGAGTGAACACCTCTCTAGGTATTAACAGTAGACAAAATGTTCTAAAGGCTGTCAGAATAATAGAAATCTTATTAAAGAAATAGAAAAATGGCAACTTATATGACTCCAAGTCTCCGACTTCTGTTGCAAATTGATGCCTAAGGAGTCATGCTCAGCAAGCAAAAGGGCACAGTTCTGCACCTGTGTTTTCAAATCTCCTACAGTCCGACTTTGAAAGAAGCCCTGCTGTGTAACATCCAGGCTGGTGCAAGACCAGCCACTGAGATCAATACAGACGCTCAGAAGCCTGCAATACTTACAGGCCATTACAGCAATTCCAAAATCAATGGAGTATTTAACACGGTGCTAATGTAACTCCATTGAGACTAAGATAGTGAGCCAGCCACAACACGCTTGTGACAGATTTTTGCAGAAGCATTTTCAATTACTGTGTATTTTTGAAGAAAGGATAAATAGCAGTGTTCTTTGTGCCTGGCATCCTAAACAACACCCCTGTCCCCAGCCTGCCCTACTCTGCAGCTGACACAGGGCTGTACTGAGGCTGCTGTGCTTGAACCAGCCCAGCTGCTAAGCCAGTCCTATCCAGCAGTGCTCCTCAAGGCAGCTCACTGCCCACACCCAGCATCCAGTGTCACTGCTCTAGTACACTGCCAGGAGATCTAGCAGAGATAAAAAAGCAATGCTCAGAGCAACCTCCTCAGCTGCAGCCAGTTAAACTCCCCTAGAGTGACCTACATAGAATATCCCTCAAAGGTCACTTCTAGCTTAATGGAGGCTGATAAACTACCCCTTCTTAACTACTAGGGCACATAGCACATGCCATGGCAGCAATGCTGATAGAAAATTCTCTCTCTGCATGGAAACGTCTGACCTGCAACTGCAACTTTTTGATCCCAAAGTGAGAAAAGGGACAAGAGAACTGGAATGATACTGCTGTAATCAGTAACCTTGTTCATCCAGTCTTAGGCAGTGACTTGATACCAGTCCTCTACAACAAAGACAGTATGAGAAGTTCCCATTCTGTCTATCCTCCCTCACTGCAATCTTCTGCACCCAGTTGTGCAAGCATCTGTTGGAAAAATATTCTAAACAGGACCAGTCAAATGACTGTGTTTCTAAAAAAAAACAAATTAAAAAAAAAACCAAACCAACAACTACCAGTCAAAAATAATTTACCTTGATCCTATTGCACAAGTGGTTTGGATCATGGGTAAAAGGCAATTGCATTTGTGAGACCAGCTGCAGGAAGGGTGTGGAAAGCTTTGCTTCACAAGAGAAAACCAGCATGGAACCATAGAACCTGGAAAAACACTTTATGATCATTGTCTTAGTCCCAGAGACCTCACTTCTGGAGAGCTCATAAATCTGTCCTCTCTTCCACCCTGTTCAGATGCTATAACAAACTGTTGGAGGATGCCCCTGTGGTACAAATTAAGATGCCAGCACTATACTGATGGACTTGGGAAACCTTTGGTTCACATAGAGGAATCTTTATTACATTTCCTAACCTATGGAAACTGTTGCTCCAAAGTTTTTTCTATGATATAGCATTTGCACACAGGAATTTGAGACTGCAGAGAGAAAAGAGTGGTTAATCTTTAAAAAAAAAAAAAAAACAAAATTAAGGAATCAGTCTAGAAGGTAGATGCAGCTTGCAATGGTTACTTCATGCTTTATATCTCAGGAATCATAGAATTATAGAATGGTTGGGGTTGAAAGGAACATAAAGATCATCTAGTTTCAACCTCCCTGCCATGGGCAGAGACATCTTCCACTAAACCAAGTTACTCAGAGCCCCATTCAATCTGGTCTTGAACACCCATGGGGATGGGGCATCCCCAGCCTCTCTGGACAACCTGTTCCAGGGCCTCACCACCCTCACAATAAAGCATTTCTTCCTAATATCTAATCCAAACCTGCTGTCTTTCAGTTTAAGGCCATTCCCCCCTGTCCTATCACTACCTGCCTTTGTGACAAGAACTGAGAGTAAAGCAGACAAGTAAAAGGCTAAAGCACTTGGGCTCCATATTCCACTTCCAGTCAATATCTGAAGCTGTGGGATTGAACACATCTTTCCTAGAGGGAGATGTTCTTTTTCACTCATCCATCTTGCTTCCCTCCTCTTCTTTCTCCCTCATCCTTGTCACTTTTCTATCTGTTCCCTGAATTCTGCTTTCATTTGAGATGTTTTAAATTCACTAATTCAGCAATTTTTATGGTTCAATCATCTAGTGGAAACATTCATTGCATCAGAGCTTTGTCTCTGAATGCTAGCTCCCACACACAGCAAACAGTGCATTGCTGGGAACCCCAGAAGAGGTGGTGGACACCATCACATTTAAACCATGATGCTGCATGAAGCCATTCACTGGGTACCTAAACTCAGGGTGTTTTCAGGAGATGTTCTCAAGATGTTTTCAGTGGGGTACGATGCTGCAGTCAGTAGTCATTCAAGGCAATACTGAATTGTAGTTAAATTCTTTGAGTCTTCATTTCAAGAATCTGGAATTGTCTGCTGCCTGGCAATAATTAGACACACTTCTGAAAAACAAGCTCTTTTTGCTTGGCTGCTAGTACTAAATATTAGGATATTCTTAGTTCCTGGTATGAAGTATTTCTCTAAGACTGTTTTTATGACATGTATCAAGCTACAATTATAAATCAAATAGCTTTACGATAAAGACATACTTGGCCTTTTTTGTCTTGTGAACATTTGCGTGAAATTGGAGCCTTGCTGTGGGTTTTTTACATAATTGAACCTTTTTGCAAATCCCTCAATTAAAATGTATAACAGCTTTTTACAAACAAGAGCACAAATTCATCAAAAAAAGTAACAGCCCAAATTGTCACTGAATTGTTGCATCTGTATTTCGTTGTCACTTAGCTGTAGATCTGGACAGTAATGCAGAGGTGCAGATGACATTTCATTCTTCTTCCCTGATGTCAGCACAGGCTCCCAGCACCCCTCCACCTATTCTCCTTCAGGACAGCAGAATCAGTATTTCCTCTGGAGGGTGAGTGTTATTTGCAGCTCATTAACAATATCTTTCTACTAAACTATTGTTTTACCTGGTCGTTACCATTAAAGGTGTTTATGTCTGCATTAACACAGCCCTTCTCTTCTCTACAGCCCTATATGTCATCTGTCAAAGGGGTTTCTACTCAAATCAAAGAATAGATCATCTGCTTTCTAGGCCAAGAAGTTACCTTTATCCTTCCTATCATGGTACTACCTAATTTCAGAGAAAATTCATTTTTATTCTGTCATAGGCTCCAGCCTTCTCATATTTGTCTGCATCATAGCATGGTGCACTAAGCTTATGACAAAACATGAATTAATTTTTTGTGGCTGCAGGAAAAATCGTGTGTGCTGTAGGCTGCAGTAATTGGGTGATCCTACTGGGACACTCTGATTGTCACTGCAGGATTTGAAGTGGCAGGTGTTTAGTTGTGATGCAGATTCATCCTCTCATGCCTGTGCTGCCTAACAGCATGAAGGCAAATCCAAAGCTTCCAAAAGCCTGTAAAACTCTGATAATCCTGCTAAGATTTACTGCAATGGTTCAAGAAAGAGATACAAGCAAGCAAGTCCTATGATCAGATAAAAAAAATAAAGTTTTTTTTAAAGATAAGCCAGTCCACTCTAAAGGAAGAAAGTCTGTAGTTCACCTTAAGTACTATCCAAGGAGAAACTAATTCCTTTCAGATGCAGGGTCAAGTTTTATGTGGAGTCATTTTGACCTGTAATCAGTTTGGCTATGAATAAACATGTGTACTCTAAGGAGCCATGGAGCAAAGATAAAATATGATCACTAACAAATCTAGTCCAGCTCTCTTGGAGCTCTGTGGAAAGGCTGCCACTGATTTTGATGGGATTTGGATGTAATTCTGTCATTCAACACAGGTGCTTTTATTCAGGACATTTTGGTTCTCTCAGTGTCAGGAAAAAAATACTGCCCACATTATCATCAGGAGAAACCAGAAAAGCAAGGTACTTCTCAAAATTAAGCTAGAAAGTCTTTCAGAAAGAGTTGTGTTACGTTTAAGGCCGTCCTTCTCTGCTGGTGATGAACACTAGTTCAAATGCTAGCTTAAATTGGAAAAGGGTTTTCAGCACAGTTGGAAAAAGCAGGAAGAGATTTTGTGAAGCTGGAGGTTTCTGCTTTTGTCCTTCCATGAGTGGCACTTAGTTTAACATATGAATTCTGGGGCACTCATTGATGACAACCATCACTCACCAGTGGTTCCACTTTCGAAAGTGGAGGGAATAAAAATACATAATTGCATTTTGCAATGGTCAGTGCATTAACAAAAGAGATCCCTATTTCAGTGATTTCTATAACTACCAACAAAATGTCCCAAATTGCTCTTTCTCAGGCACACCAGCTATAAAACTGAATTCACTTCACAGCACTGAGATCCATGGGCTAAGTTCTTCTTGGTGCATGACAAACAGGATCATAAAAAAAGTTAAATCATATTTCTGATTGTTAGAGCCTTGGGAAAGATGTAAAGAAAGAAGAAAATACCACTTTGCATGACTTGAAGTATTTGAATTTCAACTTCTGACTGGAAGAGAAGTTAGAAGGAAGTCATAGGGCCTTTGAGGCAAGGCTAGAAGCAGCTGTTTAAATCAGATCAGCAGCTGTTTAAATAAGATAGTCATACCTATCCAGTCTGACCATAACAACATTGGACAGTAGATCAATGGCTGAGCATAACTTTGGCACTTTATGTAGCCTGTTGATAATTTTTTGTTTCACAAAGTTTGTGTCACAAAAGAGTCTGAAAATGAAAGAAAAATTCCTTGTGGGAAAAAGTCAATATCAATGATTCTTTCCACTAAGCAGAAAGAAGAACCCCACAGACTCTTGTCAGACTGTATTCAGCTGGAATATTTGTGGTTTTCAGATGGCTTATCCTCAGCCCCCAGCAGAAGAGACTCCTTGAGGCTGTACCCCAGCCATCAGTCCCTACACTCCAGTTGAGCCACACAGCCTGGGGAAGTGGGAATGCTGGGATCCCCTGGCTGAGCAGCCCTGGTGTCAGGGCCCACCTGGGCCACCCAGGACAATCTGTGAGCTCAGTGCAGTGCCAGCCACCAGTGGCACTGACACCACCTGTTCCTTCATCCTTCCCACTTTGCAGCTGCATGTCAGACACCTCCTGGCTAGCGTTGGCCACTGAGGACCATTCTTTCTCTAGGAGTTCAGGTTGGCTAAGTGGAAGCCCATTCTTCTCTCCTAAGGATAACCATCCAAAAATGATGGGAGCCTTGCAATTTTGCCAATTAGTCTGAAACTGCCCGTAGGAAAGGATAGGAAAAGCCAAAAGAGAATCAGTATACCAAATTCCAGGAGAGCAGCTCCCCTGTCTGTGGAAACAGAAACATTTGGACAGAAATGAAGGGAAACAAAGCCTGCCTCACAAGTGACTGCTCCCCTGGCATGGTCCAGCTGAGAAGTTGCCAGCCACTCCCAGCCCTTCTGCTGCGGACACTTTTATCCAACCTTGTATCCTCCATTTGTACTCTTAGAAGAAGATGGGGTTGGAGGGCATCCTAGTTTCTTTCACAACCCAGTTCCACCCCTGGGTGTAAGTCAAATTTTGAACTCTCCCTGATTTTTTGTTTATTACCTCAAGCAGAAACACCTCTACCTCCCTCACACAAAGCCATTGCCTGCTACAACTTCTTTGCACAGGCAAAGCCTGGTGCCATTCTCAACTGGCCATTGCTGACCAGAAGCAACCATACCCAGCATAAACCTTAGCAGAGTACTAGCTTATCATAATGACTTGTCCAGGGATGTTATGCAAAGGCAGGAATAAACTTATTCACATGTAAACCTTAAGTTCTGCATATACATTCACTTTGTTAATTGTATTTAATAGGATGTCACAACCAGACTGATATGATAGATGCAGTGTATTATCAACAGTCAGTTTAGACAGGATGGTAACCAGCTCTGAGAAGGGAATGAATTTGGGATCCTCACATCATCCTCTCTCCTACAAGCTTGACTTTAAAGGTTCACTTTGAAGACAATCAGCTGGATAGCAGGATGGCAATTAAATTTTCTGGACTCTGAAATAAGGCACTGACAGGCTGGATTTCCTGGGAGGCACCTGTCAGACCACACATGGCTGTAAGAGATGCAGCTGACTCAAGGCACAAGACGGCAAATCTGCAGCCAAGCTGTCTGAAGCAGTTGAGAGAAGAAAAACTTTCAGTCATCCAGGCTGAGAAATTACAGTGTTTGGTTTTCACAAGGTACAGTAAGACCTACATTGTTTGCCATTGAAAAATTATATTTATGTTCTGTTGAGATGAAATAATGTACCTTAATCCATGAAATTTAGAGAAGCTGAAGTGTTACTTTTTAAATAGCATTCTCTGTTGCCTGAAAGTTTTTACTGCAGACTACAAGACACAGCAGTAAATGTAGTCCCTCTTCAGAGCCTGAAAGCTAAAGTGGCAGTGCTGACATATGAAATAGTGAATAATACAATTAAAGTAGTCTGCTTTCCTTCTAATATGAGCTTGGAGATATTACTGCCAGTACTCTTCAGAGTAATAACCTTGTGCATTATTAAAGACAAGATCTCAACAGCTGTTTAATGTTAATACAAGACCCCTGAACACATTCTGAGAGGCTCCATGTCAGTCCAATATGGGCACTGCAATTTTAACTTACAGTACAATTACTGCCTTCTCTTGCACTCTGGAAGTTTATTTCCTGTTTTGTCAGGCAATCATTAATCTTTAAAAAAAAATAAATTGAATGTTCAGAAAAAAACTCCTAAAAGCTACCCACAGTTCTCCATATCCCTATTTGAAGAAAACGAAAGTTACTCTAGAGTCAGCCAAATCTCTGCCCCCTTCCTAGAGCCTTGGCATTCATGCCCTGCCTTCATTTTGCCTTGAGTAGAATTCCACTGTTCCTGTTTTCCAAGACAGAGCAATACTGGCAGCAGCTGTGATTCGTAAAGAGCCTCATGCAGGATCTGAGTTTAAATTCTAGCTGTTCACACACTGTGTGCTAGCATATGTTATAAGCAACTATAAATTGTGTACAGATGTGTTCCGGAATTCCAGTGAAGCCAAGCTAACAACATTGAATAACAGCTCTCGTGCTTTGTAATTATACATAATGAATGTGCTGTCATATAACAGAGTCCCTCTCTGTGGCAGGATTTATCCACTGGCTTTGGAAGCAAGGAGTAAGAATTGCAGCGTGAATTTTTAAGCAAGATTTTTAATACAAGATATGCAAACCAGAGAGAGGTGACTGATTTCTGGGGAGCATTTTATGTAAGAGATCCTGATTAAATGAGCACACAAGCCAGAACTTAAAAAAGAAGATTTATTTAGAATGCTTTTAAAAGTCTAAAGACAAAAAACATTTACATATAAGTAAAAAGTATGCAAACATTGGCCTAGTTGGAAAAACAAAGTGCCAACAAACAGGAAATAGAGGGAAGCACAGTAAAGGAATGGGGGGGAGGGAGGAAGAGGGCAGGCTGCTGTCAGAGAAAGGTCACTCTAATGACCAGGAAGAGCAGGGCTGAAGGGAGATGAGCATCCTTAAAGTACCTGTACATGTACTCTTGTGCAAAACTGATGTTTTTCATCAAGAGAAGATTGCTCTCTGTAAGTCAGTTTGAACAATAAATTCTGGGAATATTGACCATCTTTGGTGCATGGAGAGGGCAGCCCATCACTGCTCTCAAACCAGATGTGCTCTTTCCCTGAGTCCAACAGAACAGCAGCACTGCTTTGCTTCTCTTCTCACCCAGGGCAAACACCAAGCAGACGCAAAAAGCCTGACTAGAAAAAAATAATTCTTTTCTTTAAGCTGTGTGGACAAAGCAGTAGAGGAGAAAGAAAGGCCTGAACACAGTATCAAAATGTGAGCATAGGTTAGCTGACAGCTGGCAGAAGATCAGACCTCTGTGGCCTGTCCCACTCAGAGCCCTTAGGTCAGCATGTGTTTTAAGCTAATTTAAATCAAGCTCTGGTCCCACTATCCTGACCAGCTTCTTTTTTCTTTTTTTTTTTTTTTTTTCCCACAGCTTTTTGTGCTCTTCTCTGTAACTTTAGCACAGGCACTAATTTGATTGCATAGTGAAGTGGTTCACAGAGCTGGAAAAACTGAAAGCTTATGAAATAAAATAATTAGCTTTCAGCAAAGTTCCCTGGATGGGATCCATGTGAAAGCAGAGAGATGCCAGGGCTAATGCAAGAGTGGGGACAGAGGTGTGCAGCCTTGGTCCACAGGGAGTGTGCAGGTTACAATTGCCTAGTCCTAGATTACATTGAGCTGCTGTGGAAGCACACCTTGATGCCTCTCAGAAAATATTACAAGCTTCTTTGCAACTCCACAGATAAAATTTTGCCTCTTCTGGCTAATAGAGAGAGACACCTTTTCTTATAAACTAAGATGTTTTGTGGTTCCTCTACCCCAGGTTTTTCTCCTGATTGAAAGAGGGCTTGAAGGTTTAATGAGAGTACTCTTCAGTAGACAGTAGCAGCACATCATTAGTGAACAGCATCAGCTCTGACAGAGACACAGCTTTCATGGCTCATCCTGTGTTTGAAGGTGATTTGCTACATCAAAGCTGAAAAAATATATTAATAAGGCAAAGGAAAAAAACTCTGAAACTTTGATTAGGGCTTGCATTTTTATTATTGAGCTTACCTTTCGGTATAGATCTTTCTGCTTGTATTACACATTCCAGTGCATTTCTCCATATACATAGTATTTGCATCATTTGGCAGAGAACATGAAAACCTAAATGATGATCAGACTGTGCTGGAAAGGGTCTGTTAACAGAAAACACAGGCAGTTAAATCACATCATATTAAATCAACAACATTCTTATCCCTGAAGCATGGCATCTTATTATTTATGGAGTATTTATTCTTGACTCTTTGGTCTCCTTATATCTCATGAGCCTGATTAGCTATATATTTGATGGTTTCATTTTCTCCCCTCTGAAATTCCTTGGATTAATCCACACAGGTCATTTTGCTAACCCACTTTGTCCAGAGTTGTGATACTGCTTAGTACCCTCAGAGTCTACCTTACATTGTTGATACAGTTTAATACTGGCTGGTCTCCAGCCTTTCTCTGCCACAAACAAAAAGATGAATACTCCTATCCCTTATCTGGGAGGGACAGACGCAGCTGTACTTCCTAGCTCAATTTGAACTGCATATTTCTGAAAGATTAAGTGCTATGTACAAATTCAAAGTGAATCTTTTGAAAACATGTCTATGGAAAACATGTAAAAGCACAGAACTAACACTAGAAAGGGCTGTGGCTCAAAAATCTCAGGTAACATTAGGTTTTCCGTCTGCAGACTTTCAATGAGAAATATAGATTTCTGCCATTTTATTGTCCCACTGCCTTTTATTGTATTAGATGCTCTATTATTTCCTTGAGTCTTCTCTTAAGGTAGACTGTATTTGACCATGTTATACAGCAATGGTTCCTGGTTTTCTGGAAGAACTGGTCTGAATTACGTGACATTATGTCACAAAATGATGATGGAAGAGGCAGCAAACTCTGATAGCACTTATGCAGCTTCTTGGCCAGGATAAGAGGCAGGAGAGGAAAGAGGACTTGGTGACAAGTTACACTGGAGGAATTTCTGCAAGGGATGACATTTCATCTGAGTGTCTGAAACTTCACCTTAAAGCGTGTCCTGTGTTGAGCAATGGAGCTCAGTGGCAACAGTGCAGGACTTTGCAAAGGGCCTCAGCTGGCAGACCAGAGTCACTGTGGTAGACCTGGTATCAAGTACACAGCATCCAGGCTGACTTGGTAAGAAAGAAAAATATGGTAAGAAAGAAAATATGAAGTTAGTGTTTTGTACATACGGAATAACCCTGGTTTCAACAGCAACAAAACAGCTGTTGTTACTGGCTCTAGGCATTTTAATACCTTACAGAGAAAAGCAACAGCAGAGGAGTTACTCCATCCCAATGAGTTGCTACATCAAAGAGCAGCTCACTACATTGTTAGGACTTGGCTGTTAAGACTTAGCATGCTCCACTGCATTCCCAACCCAGCATTCCCTACTTAACAGATAAGGAGTTAGTTTGGTGATTAAATTATTTCCATCAAATGCTCCCCCTTTCAGCTATGTTAGTTGCCCTTTTGTTGCTTTATTGACCCTGTTTTCCAGGCCATTGCTTTTCCAAACAACAGTCCTCAAAAGAATTATCCCATCAAGGAAACAATTAGTTTGCAGATTTTAATTTATCTGGGGCCTTACTGGTGCCTTACTGGTATCTGGTTGCATTTCTTCACCTGCTAGTTTGCTTCAGGAGGCTTTGCATGCCTTTGCTGATGTTTTAATTGACTGCTTTGGTTTATTAGGAGAAGCACTACCCCAGATGCTGAGACCAATGCCCAAGTACTAGACCATGTTGTGCTGATATGCAATGCAGCAGCTCCAGAGCTTCCCAGACTTCAGAGGCAGGGAGAGAACTGCTTGGAAATCTTTGCTGTGAGGGACGATTGTCTTGCCTAAGGACAAGTGAGTTCAAACTGAAAAAGGTGAGATAAGCACCACAGCTGAACTCTCAGAGGTCAGGCATGTCTCAAGGACTTTGGCATGGTCTCCCCATTGTAGCAGGGGTGTTGCCTTGTGCAAAGAAATGAGGCAAGAGTATGACTCTGCTTTTCTCCTTCACGATACCATGGGCCAATATCTGTCCTAGTAACGAAGGAACTATACACACTTTAATTGGGATTCATCCCTACACGATGCACATGCTCATTTTGTCTCCTTCCATTTCAGTATTGAACTAAGTTACAGAGACAAATTCTGGCCCCATGGTATTACTCAAGGTGAACAGCTGAAGCATTCAGATAGTCATTTTCTGAATCAGCTTGCAGAGGCTAAGTAGGTAGATTAGAAGAATACAGGTGGGAGAGCGATAAATCCCACGATCAGAGGCATTTACAACAAGCTATGAGACTGCTTTGTGCTGTTTGTTGCTTTAGGCTGGGATTTTTTAAATCCCAGTCTTTGTTGTTTTCCCAGCTTTGTTTGCTCAAGGCAAAGTGATTGTTGAATGCCTCACACAGAGGCCCCTAATTCTGACTGGGACAGCCCATAATATAAAAGTTTAATGAGACACAGTACCAGTATGGAGAGGATATGTCATTCCAGTCTTACTGCTGCTGGTATTTCACTAATTTTACCATATGGTCCATGTCTTCAGGATGCTATTTTCCTATAGTTTCAGCCCATATACCAAAGCATGGCAAGATTACACTAAAGGCCACATTTTGCTAGATTTGTTCCCCTGAAGATGTGCCCTGTCAGATCTGACCAGCCCCCAAAAAGCCACAGAAAACACACACATGATTTTCCTGGTTCTGAAGGCAGCATCATGGCTGGTTAAGCAAATTTCTTTTGAGTGGCCTGACTTGAAGGCAGGTGAGTAATTTCTGAAGCCTGGCTTGTAATGTATCCATCCCTGTCTGGCATAAGCTCCTGGACTGCGGCTATTTTTACTATTCCTGTGTTCTAGCTGGAGATTTGATAGCTGAAATCGGCTTTTGTGTCTGAGAAGGGAAGGGCTGAGCTGCGGAGCGGCTGGGGCTGCGCAGCGCGGGGGAGCTGCGCCCTCCGGCGAGCCAGCCCCGCAGCGCCCGCGGAGCCGCGGCGCCCGGGCATCGAGGCAACTCCCCGCTCGTTTGGAGCTTTNTTTTTTTTTTTTTTTAATGTTGTCAAAATAGCAACTCCGCAAAATCTATTGTTCGATCTGCCAGAATTTTTTGATAAAAATTTAATTTGGGGAAAAATGGAAAGCAGCAGTAAAAATAATGGGGTTGGGTCCTCCCCACACAGCTTTTTTTTTGCTTATGCAGAGAACCCCAGTTAGAACAAACAAGGGTACATTCCCCAAGAGTTTTTGCTACTCACAAAGATGGTGTAATAAGACTTTATACATCCACCTGTCATAAAAACAGTAATATTTCTGTCAAACAGAGCAGGGTAAAGAAAGAAATATTTCAAGGTGACAGTCACTTTGCATGAACTTCTTTGAAGGAGTGTAGCACTAGCTGTACATTTTAATTTCAGGGAACCAGCAGAGTTTAGCTATAACCACTGAGAAATCTTTAAATTTTTACTTACTTTGATTTTGACACCATCATCACTGCATTGACTCACCACAAAATATTGAATCAAAATAGGGGCCATCTGTGTACAACAATGGAAATTACGATGTATTTCAAGAGACTATGTTTCTTCCTAAATTATGAGAGCATATTATTAAATTATAAGGTATCCACATTACAGAGCTGTAGTGCAAGAATCTCCAAACTGCCCAAGAGAGGTTTTCATTGGCAAAGAAAAGGTCCTGCAGATAATTCTGCTTCAAGTAGCAGCTGTTTCTTAATATTCTCCCTCATCAATGGCATGGAGTAGGGAGGGGAGGTATTTCTACTGCCCATTTTCATGTAGCTGACTAATCCATCTCAATTCTTGGCACATGTGACTCCCAGTGACTGGGAGCAGGACAGAGGTTGGAGGCTGTCTCTGTATCTTTGTCTCTTCATGGTCCCTGGAAGCAACTTAGAGAGTTCCTGTGAGCAATGCAGGCAGTAAACTGGCTGTTTAAAGGTGGGTACTGTGAATAATACCTGTTGGGTGACAACAGACCTGCTTCAAAAATATGCTTTGCCTTCCCTCTTCCTTTACCCTGTTGTCCAAGACAACCAAATGGTCAGTATCTTTATTTGGTTAGAGATGTATTGGACTGCTTTCCTTTCAACAGATTATCCAGTCAGATTAATATTTATCTATTCTTTTTTTCCTTTTCTCTTCTACAGGAAGGAGTGATATTTCTGTCTTTGGATGGTTTTCAGGCTATTTCTTTTCAACTCCTATTGTAGGTAGGGAAATTCCAGATGTATTCTGTTTCCATTGATCTATTTTGCCTAGTCAGCATAAATTTCAATGTTCTTCCTCTGCTGCATTTGTTCCATCAGTTGTCTTAACTGGCAGTTTCTTTAATAGTCCTTGTTCACATATGAGATTTTCATAGCTTTGAGCTACTTCATTTCTCTAGAGAGAAAATTAATTTGCACTTTAAACATAAGCAACACTTAGTCCCCATTCAGGCACTGGCAGCTCTTATGCTGTGGGCTGCCTCGGATCTATCAGGTTTCTTGTTCGTTTTTTTGCCTGAATTTTTTTCTTTCCTTTAATATAAAAGAATCTTACTGGAACTTGGTTTTAGGTCCTTAAATGACACTTCCTTTCATTTAGGCCAACCAAGAAAAGAAACCTACCAATTATTTCTGAAGTTTAAATCGCTTCCTTTTCAATAAGCCAGAAGCTGATGCTGTATCATTTTCTCATTCTGTACCTCCTGTCAGTGTGCTTTAAAAGCCAGTGGGGGAAAAAATAAAAGCTTAAAAAGATTACTATATAAAAGTGGAGCTTGATGTTTTTGCCATTACTATATTCTCAAATATATTTACTACATACAACATTCAAGAGTACACACAAATGTTTTGTAGAGTTGTTTTTTGAACTGAGTTTAAAACCTAGCTGGTAGCATTTATTAGTCTCCAAGACATTGTCCAAGATACATGCTGGCCCTCAAGATCCTGAAATTACACTGTTAGAAACCAAACTTCTATTTATTGTGGCTGTATCAATCCATAGGTATCATTTATAGGTAGCTTGGATGAGTTCCATGATACTTTACCAATGATGGCATCTATTCCCTCTAACCACCCTTTTCCTCCAACCATTTCTGGTATCTCCAAAGTTAGAGGAAAACTGGGTTTGTCCTGCCTGTTAAAAAGGAGTCTAAGAAAATCTACATAAAGAGCCCAGAGCAGTCTAAGGAACTGAAGCAATAATTCATAATGAAAAGAGGCATCTTCACAATGTTCCTGCTCAATAAAACTTGATGTATTTTCCCCTAGCTCTACTTGATAATTTGAAATTAAGAGAGTACCAGTGTTGTCCTACAGAAACTTTCTACATCAATACTTTACAAGAACATCTTATAAAATATAATCAGTGTATGCAAGTAGCAAGACAAAAGATTGATGTTATTAATTTAGTTGAGAAACAACAATTTAAAGTGGACTGGTTGGGCTCTTATACTGAGATGGGTCTCTAAACTAAAGAGAGGATGACATGGAAACTTGCTGTTTCTGAAGCCCTCTGTAGCAAAGTTTGCCTTTCCTCCTGACATGGTAAAAAAATACAACCCAATTCATAAAAATGAATGCAAGGTTTAAAAGAGCTTTGAGAGCTATCTAACCTGTAATATACAGACACTGTGTGTCACCTCCAATCACATGCACGTACTTCTCAGATTGCTGCTGGATTCATTCTAAATTTTAGTCTCCAATTTTTCCTTTGCTAATACTGTTGCATTTTATCAGTGTACTTCAACAATGGTATCACAACAATAGAGTTATTTTGTTCATCCCATGGATTGAGAATAAGTTACCAGTGTGTTACTAACTTGGGGGAGTTGTTTATTTTTGTTTTAATAAAGAACACAGTCAGGACACAATCAGGCCATTTTGTTGCTAACACACTGTATTCCCAAGAAACATGCTGGTATATGAAGTGAATGTATTTCACACTAATTTGTGGATTGGAAATCTGGTCAGCTAAGCAGGGCCTCCTCTGGACATTTGTCAAGTGCTCAGTCCCTGTCAGATATCACCGTCCCAGCCAACACTCCCTGTAGTGCTCCACACATTCCATTCTGTGAGGTAGGATCTTTATCTTCCTTACTGTCTGGAAAACAGATTATACAGTTTGGATGCTACTTAAATAGGAAGAGTAAACCCTACCGTTACTATTACTTTTGGTTAGACAGAATGGGAATTTGTGTTCTATACATTTTACTTAGCAGCCTATAACGTTTATTTACATAACAAGTGGTAGGAAGATCACAGTGCAAAGATTCCATTTTAAAATGAAGTAATTTGTCAACATTTGTTTTTCCACTCATTTCAATTTGCATGCAAGGATACTAAGTTTTATCTCTGGCTGTGCTACAGGGATATAGTTTATTCACAGCAGGAGAGAGAGCAAATATAAACAGCAAGCTAATGGGCTGAGCCACCATGTAGCTGGAGCTGAAGCTTGCCTTAGGTTGATGTCACAGTACAGGAGCTGCAGCAAACACATCGATGTGAGCTGCAGATTATAACTTATTTGGGCCATGAGAATGAATGTAAGAGTTGAAATTCAAGTGTGACTTTTAAGAATGCATCTGAGACAGTTTGTGATTCTTTCTAGTTTATGTAGAGAAATGCTGTTTCAAACTACAATTGTAGCAGCCACTTCAAAATACCAGACTGGCAATGTTGACCTCTACCTATTGATGTCCTCTATTTGTCCTCTGGGCTCCTTTAGTGCCAGTGAAGAGACAGAGAACTTTTTGGGTGTCATTCATTTAGAATCATAGAATCACAGAATGGTTTGGGATAGAAGGGACCTCAAAGATCATCTAGTTCCAAGCCCTCTGCCACGGGCAGGTACACCTTCCACTAGAGCAGGTTGCTCAATGCCCTATTCAACCTGGCCTTGAGCACTTCCAAGCAGGAGGCCTCCACAGCTTCTCTGACCAAACTGTTCCAGTGCCTCACCACCCTCACAGTAAAGAATTTCCTACATATATCTAACCTAATTTCCCCCCCCCCTTTCAGTTTGAACCCATTACTCCTTGTCCTGTCACTACAGCTCCTGATGAAGAGCCACTCTCCAGTTTCCCAGTTGCTATGAGGTCTCCACACAACTTTGTCCAGGCTAAACAGCCCCAGCTCCCTCAGTCTGTCTTCATAGTGGAGGTGCTCTAGTCCCCTTATAAATTTCACTTCCCTCCTCTGGACTTGCTCCAAAAGTTTCGTGTCCTTCCCATGTTGGTTCTGGCACGTGGCACAGTCCAGGGCTGTGCTCAGAGGCAGAGGCAATGGCACCTCAGAGGGTCTGAGATCAGCCCAGCTGGCTGCAGCCTGGTGCAAATAACACCAAGGCTGGGGGCTCAGTCCTGAACAGGCCATTCCTGTAAGAGCTGGACTTCAAGATCCTTGTGGGTCCTTTCCAACACAGAACAGATCCTTGTGGCTGGAACTAAAGATCTGATTGTCTCCACTGGCTGGAAAAGGAGTGTGAGCAAAGCTCAGATGTAGATGTCTCTCCATTTCTGACATACTGTAAGACTGGGGAGATAATAACTTGCATAAATATGCAAAGTTACTACTTAACCAACACTGAATCTTATGTTGTCCACTGACATCCCCCTGTCAGGACAAATAATTTGTGCTTATTACATTTCATGGGGAATGTTTGTTGGATTTGGTTATTCTTCATGGGCTACAAGTATCAATTTAACTTAAACTGATATAAAAATTGAATAATATTATATATGCATATCATATAAAAATACATTCTTTTCAGAGCATTTCCATAATGAATACAAGTCTCCAAAACTAAACAGGTGTTCTTGGATGAGGAAAGATGGACTTTTTTCTTATTATTTTTTCATGGATAACAGAGACGATATTATCCAGCATGATTTGAATTATTTGGAGCATCTATTACAACACAGAGGATGACTGCACATGCAACAACAGGCTGCCCTTACCATCAAAACATTCATATAAAGTTTCTTTACTGAGAATGTGATGGCTGCTTCACCTGAATGTGAAGAAGTCTAATACCCTGTATTTGATGACAGTGATGAAGAGAAAAGTACTCCTTTTTAAAATTTATATAGAATTTTTCACTGATGCAATAACAGTAAAATACCTGGGGAAAAATATAACAGTAAAAACATTCTTTACTGATATGCCAACTTTATTCATTTCTGCATGCAAAAACTGAATTATTTATTTGCATAGAACAATTTATTCTATACAGTTGCAGTTTTTGATGTCTTAGGAAAAGTTTTTACTTGATCAGGTAAGTATAGGACTAAATTTCTTTCTCCAGATATATAGTTTGTTGTTAACTACAGTCTGAAAGTGCTTCTACAAGCACAGATTTGAGCTGGAGCTACAGATTTATTTTTTGACCACAAGAGATGAAAAATTATGAAGTCTGTTCGCTGTTCCAATGACATTTTATGAGTGAGATAGCCATCTAACTATTGATAAGCCTGGGTATCTCATTACCTCCTGTGAGCTGTCATGACAGCTATGTATTTTTTGATTGAATGCACTGGTAGCAGGAACTGTTCACTGGAAATCTCAGATCTTTCTGGAGGAAGATGGAAATATAAGAAAATACACAAGCTGAATTTCAAAAAAGCTCTGTGTGAGAGACTGCATCCTGAGTTTGAGGATGAAGTTGTCTAAATATCCCAAGAGGCACATTTTCTCCTTTCTGGGAATCAGAAATTAATGGGAATAAAATTCTTCTATTGTCCCAGTTTGGTTTTGTTGGTTTGGGCTTTTTTTCTTCTATTGCTCTAAATTTCAGAATGCTCTTCTTCCCATGAGGAGGATCTCTGAGTAGGCACAGGTGACAGTTGGATAAGAAATTTCTGCAATCCAGATCTCATGGAAATCAGATCTCAGTCCGGAAGGATACATAACAGGAAAATCAGAGAAATATGTATACTAACTCTTGATTGATTTGATAACAAAAACAGACCAACAGACATTGCAATAGACTCCTGCTAGGAATTTTGGCCATTTCTGACTTACATTTCTAGATGGTTCTGTACTAGGAACAAAATGAATACCTGGGCTGTAGTTCAGACTTTTAAGCTCATGCCTGGAGCATAGGTTTCCAAGCAGCTCCATCCATACTGATTGCATTTTCAGACTTTATTTTCTCTGATGTGGAAGCTTGATTACAAGAACAAACGTGGAAGTCCAGTTCAAACAACTATGCACTGTGCACATTACTTCTCCTTTGGAAGCTTGCAGGAAATTCTTGTGGCCAAAAAAACCCCCAAGTTTCAGAGCACCTGTCTCTGAGAGGCTTTCTGTAACATCACATCTCTCAGCCTCTCAATTCTGGCTTATGCATTGACTCTACTGTGGGCTCCATACAGAAGACTTTGAAGTGTTAAAAGAGTCTTTGATATGGTGCCATAGCAATTTAATTATTTTCTCCCATGCTGCCTCAGCTACACTAAGCTTAAGGAATTAGATGGGATGCAAGATTTTAGCTTTAACTTATAAAAATGCAAATGATCTGGAATTAAATTGTTCAGGAACTTGACTCTTCATCATACACAAGTGATAAGAAGCACTTGAGCTGCAGTTCTTTCCCATGGCACAGAATTCTGCCTGACTGATCACTGGACTGGGAGCTTTTCCACCTCACCTCCTCTTCCTATCTCCAAAGAATTTAATGTGCTACAAAGTACTTATCTTCCACCCCACTCCGTTTTCAAGGATGAAGTCACCTGAAGTACAGTTCAGATTTTTAGAAAGTCCTATCTGTTGTACTTCACATTTATATCCATGGAAAGTCCTCCATCTGCCCAGAATATCAGTTTTCCAGGGCTCCTTTTGCACAAGAAAATCCACAAACAAATAGCTTTCAGCTTTGTCTACCAGCACATACCTTGTGACACCCTTGGGCCTTTACTCCCCCTTCTTGATCTTTTCTGCTTTTGAAAAAACAATTTGAAAGGTCTCCCATTTCTGATTTTATGCAGGATCTTCAGAGAATTATAGCAGATGAAGAAACACAAATTTTATTCAATGTGAGAAACCAGCATGATTACAATTCATTGTCATTCAAGCACATAAGAGATAGATTGCCTCTGCTTCCCTGTCTCTTTTCCCCTGAATGTGGTGTGGAGTTTTAAAGAGAAAAGTTATTGTCTTTGCCTTCCTCGTATATTTTCTCACCAGACACACTGGATTATTGGAAGTGTCCCTTGACATAAGGGACTTGAGCTTCCTATAAATAAATATACATATATATATGTATATGTATACAGGACATCTCTCCCTGATTGCTCATCTACTTCAATCATCTTAGTTTCCAGATCTTACTGACCCCATCACCTGTTCACAGTTTCCCCACTATGAGCTGAAGATTCCCCTTCTCCTGCACCCCCAGAGCCATACTGAATTCTGTGCCTCCTCTGTTTGCTGTGCCCTGATTTGCTCCACCTTCTCTCCAGTTTAGTTCTGCTGTGGTGTCAAATCGATCTTCATCTGCTTTTTCCAGAAAACGCTCAGGACCCTGCACGCGCATGGTCTGTGCACAGGCACACCCTTGGAATTTGCCTGTATTACCAACTTGCAAAACCTACAAGACACACAGGCAGAGAGTGGCAGGAGTGTAACTGAGACCTGAGGTTCTGTTACTGCATTTCCTCTTGGGATAAAGGCTTTTGAGGCTGTAAAACAGAAACTCACCAAATCCATGCTTTGGTACAGAGTGCAATGTGTTTGAAGAAAACAATAAACAAAAGCTTTCCACTCTATATAGCACTTCATAAATATGTGTTTATTTCCTCATCTTTCATCAGTTTTACAGTTTTAACCAGTGCCTCAGTGGTAATGTTTGTCAGAAGCATACAATGGAACTTCAGATTCTTCTACTCTGTAGTTATGAAATTAAAAACAAATTAACAGGCCTTTCCATACGGAACTGCGCCAAAAAATAATGGAACTAATTTCTTATAACATATTACAGAGTTACATAAGATTTCAACTTACATTTGTCTCTTACTCCATGTACTGTATTTACACAGTTAACTAATTTATTATTTACATTTTTCAAATTCTGTAGTCATAAATCTTTTTATATTGTACATTCTAGTTTAAACTTTTATTACAGAAATTATTTAACACGCATTTTAGACACTGCAATTTCAATATTTCACAAGAGTTCTAGGAAATTACTGCCTGGTTTCACTAGTGATGTGTCAAGATGCCTCCTTCATAAGAAAAGACGTATTACAAAGGAATTTCATAATATTCAGAATCTTGAATTTTGAAAAAGCTAAGTACATGGGATGTAATAATGATAATGCTATTTCCTTTTCTATGCAACATTTTGTTTGGAATGACATTTTACCTGAGATGCAAAATTGTTAAATGTGTGGGCTTTTGATAAAAATTTGAAATTTTACATAACTGTTGGCCTTCTATTTACTGAGAACTATGCCTATCTGTATAGATATATAAATTTTGGTTATATATCTATATCATATTTTCCAGAAAAGTCTATATCTACATAAATAAACACTGGTATTATATTAGGAAACTTCCCACTATCCTTAAAAGCAATGTGCTCAAGTACAATATTCCACTTCTGACACAGACACAATAGTAAATGTGACCTCTAATGGTAATACTTCCTTCCAAGGGAAGTAAGAGGTATCTGCTGAATTTGGAAGACATGGCAGACAACTTATGTGGACCCAGTGACAGAAATTTTATATATCCAGTCCCAAAAAAGTTATGCAGGAGCATCTGACACAGCAGACAACTTTGGGTCAACTTTCCATGTTACATGTAACTACCTAAATAATGTCTTAATAGAAAAAAGTTAATTATAGAAAACCCTTACAACAGTTAAAGCTGTGTTGTCTTCTCTCATTACAATAATATGCATTTCTATTAACAAATGATTGCAGATACTAAGTTTAAAGCAAATGGTCATAAATTTCATGTTTCTTTTATTCTGTTATTGGTAGACACTGTTAGGCACATATATGACATTCTTTGTAAACATAAATTTGGATACATTAGCCCACAAACTGAAGTCACAGAAAGCAGAACACAGACACATAAGAAGCACAGATCCACTATACATTCCAGGCACAAATGCAGCCATCTGGGAGGCCTGACCCTGTATCCATCACAACTGAAACACCTGGCTGACACCAGTGGAAAAGAAATGCATCCTAATTGCCAAACACTCCTGCTTCTGTTCAAATAATTCTTCTTTTTCTCTTCTACCAAAGATTTCATATACTTTTAAAATATAGATGGTCTCATAATCACATGTTGGTAAAAATGTATTTTACTTTATTTACCCTGAAACACCTAATTATTTTGAAGTCAATATGAACAACTAAGGCCCCTAAAGCAAGTAATGTAACTAACACATTTAGAAAGCTTTCTTCAAAATATGCATCCACACATTTTTAAGAAGTTGAAAATAATTTTCCAATAACAAGTCATATGAGAAAATCTCTTGAAGGTTTTTTATTTTCCAAACTTAGAAGTGCATTACACTTCCTGTGCAACGCTGTGCAACTCAAGAACCCAACTGAGGAATAGAAAGTCTGAACTTTTAAGTGTATTGCTTATTGCAACTCTCACACTTCATAACCTGTATGTGTACGGTAGGCACAAATTAATATGAGTTATTTACATCCAACAGAGAAAAATTAGAATTCTTATCAGAAAATATTTCTTGAAAAAAAAATAGTGCACTTAAATAATGTAAGTTTTAAGAAATTATTCAGTATCCCATGGTTATATGAAGAAACATTAATTTTAGTCTATAAACTCATAGAGGATTTTGTTCTGCTAACGACCCACAAGAAATCTGAGTATACAGTAACTGTTATTGTATTGGGAACTAGCTCTCTTCCTCTGAATAATCAGGAAAAAAAGGTATTAAATTATTTAACAAAAAAGCTTTGGAAAGATATAATAATTTTCCTTTTCTAACTTGCTAGAAATGGAGAATAAGGCAACAACTGAGATAAAAATATATCTTGCTTTGTAAACCAAGCTTCTTAATACATTTCTTAAAAGTGAACTTTCATGCTGAAAAATTGCAAGGCCTTGAAAGAGAAACGTTAATTACGTTGACAAGACCATGCCTTCAGTTTAATTCATTATTTTAAAGCACTCCAAAATGTATTGAGAGGGATTTATTTTAGTGTAATAGATGAGTCTTCAGCTTTAAGTAACTCCTTTTTATGGTTAAAAAGCTTCTATAGCATCCTTCAAGACTGAATAATGTTTAGAAAAATGCCACCAATTTCCATTACAGCCTTCTATATTCTTATATTATGGAAGTATTCTAACCTAATTCCATGGAAAAACAACAGATGGTGTGCTAACATCTTTTGAGTGTCTTTTGAGTTATAACCAGACCTTAAAACACAGGCCTTGCTGTCTCATATGGTCTTTATGATCATGGAAAAGTTCTTTTTTGCCACTCAAAGTAGATAAATTTCACTGACCAAAACTGGCCAATAAAGTAATGGCAGGTGACACAGAAGTAATGGCAAAATCATTCCATAAGTAGTTTTAAGTCTAAATTACCTAGAAAAATTGCTTAATTTAAATTAGACTAAAATTCTCCTATTTAGAGAAGGGGAAAAAAGAGGAGAATTATGTTATAAGACTTCTGAACTCATTTTTCATGCTGAGCAAAAAAATTCACTTTTAAGTTTATTCAGTGCTCAAAATCCTGCTTTGTCCACTTCTTTGGTATTCTGTTCTCATTCTGAAAATTCTAACAGAATTTTAATGGTCATCTTACTTCAAACGAAAGAGCAATGAGCTGAAAGCACAACCAGAACAACAGATGCCATAATACTGCAGAACATGTTGGTTCTAATGGTTTCTGTCTCTTTATACTCATTTCTTGTAATGATTGGGGGCATCCGCAAATGCAAACTTCAGTCTGTAGGCCTCTGCAAGGAGTACACTGATGTCTTCATTTCCCCAGTGTACTGTGGGCAAATTCTGTAAAAATATCAGCAACTCCTAATTGAAAAGAAGAAAAAAGAGAAATAAATATATTTTTTCAAATAGCAGTGTAATAACTACGTATTATTTATACATTGATCATTTATTAGCAATCACTCATGTAGCACCTCTGTATCCCAAACAAACCTGAGATCCCATTAGGTTTAGTGACTTCTGCAGAAATACTTGCTACTCAACCTTTCAGTTCAGAAACCTGCTATTAATTGTAGTTGAAATATCATTATGTGCTAGATATATTTTTTTGAGAAAAATAATCTGTGTTCTTGCCTATCTAAATTATATTTATGTTCCAGGGCATGAAGTAGTATAGTTAGATATATTTTCAAGGTTATTGACAATTGCTAAGTCTGGAATTTTCTCACACCAATGCAAAGATAAGCTACTTCTCTATTTATACATGAAGAATTATGAAGTAAATTATTAGTTCAGTCAGTTGCAGTCAACTGCCCCCTCAATTCTTAGCCCTGGTTTCCACTCTCTGCTGGTTTCTGATCCCCAAATATTTTCCTGTGGGTCAGCTTTTACACTCCAAGAAGCTGAAGCCCAGAAACAGAGGTAACAAGAAGCTCACTGGGACAATGCCTCTGTGTCCAGTTCTGATGAACATGCACCAAAATTCACCACGACCCTCAGCAGCACAAAGCCCCAAACCCTCATCTGTGGGCTGAAACCTGCCAGCTGTGAGAGGACTCTCTGGAAGTTCAGCTGTCACAAATTGTCTCCTGACTTCATGCAAATGATAATTTTTATAAGGCTCATAATTTGACCAAACTCAGGAAGTTAGTTTGCTCTTAAAAAAAAAA
>VXAC01007457.1:1299529-1339971 GCA_013399225.1 Rhipidura dahli | reverse complement strand
AAAAAAAAAAAAAAAAGGTGACCCATAAGGTCAAATGTGATCCAAAAGGCAAAAGCCACCCCAGGCCAAATTTGCAATTCATGTTTGAAAATTTCCATAGAGCAGATCACCTGCCCCATGCTTTTAATTGTTTTGATAAACTGTGGCAAAACAGCAAATGAGAAGTCTTGGATGAGTCACAACAAAATGAATGTGGATTTTTATGATGGGAGGTACAAGGCATTCTTAGGAATAAGTGAAGTTGTTAAGCCTGCTTGTATCTTGTAGGTGCTCTATTTTTGCAGGAAAAAAATGCAGACAATCTGCGTACGTTTGTATATGTGCGTATGTATTTGTGAGGATATGCAAACGTGCATTTTTGTGTGAATAAGTTTCTTAAGGTTTATTCAGAAGATCAGAAATAAGTGAACAGGAATGCAATTGAAACCACAGCCATTATCTGGTTGTAAATCAGAATGATGCAGTATCATGCGTAAGTACCCAGGGAAATGATTCTTCTTAAGAGTCTTAAGTTTCTTTGTTCCCCCTTCTCCCTCCTCTGCACCTGCTTTCATAGAAGATGGCTGTAGGAGTCCTCAGCAAGGATTCAGTGATTTTAGGAAAGACCCAGGAGCAGAAATTAACATTAAATGATTTCTTTGTGTTTGTGAGAAAATTATTTTGACTTCATCTATTTCACGGTCTTGCTATACTGGTTATTGTAAAATGAAAAGAGAAAGGATAGAAGCTGAGCAGTACTGTATATTTAATTATGAATAATAAGTATTAATACAACAGAGTTAGCAGGAGAATGTCTCTATTACACTTGAGAGAACACATTTTTAATAAAGTATTGTACAATTGTCAAAATCCCACTCTTTTTTTAATTTCTATGTACTTATTTGACAGTTGTGCTGATAACTGTAATTAATAAATTAGCAGTAGAGAGTAGGAGGGTTGTGTAGAGGCATCATAAGTGCCTACATCCGTGAAAGTTCTTTTCTCCTTTTAAAAAAGTAACTTTCAAGCAGTCCTAAGACACAGAAATTGATTCAGTGAGCTTTGTGAAATTACCTCTTTTACTGTTTGTTCTGAGTCAGACTTCTGGTGCAAACTATTCATATTGCTGGAGCAGTGTTTTGGTTTTCTTTTGGGCTTTGGTTTTCTTTGGACTTTAAAACATCCAAAGATTTTATCTTCAATAGCCATACTATATGAAATTTAACATATAGCTCAAATCTGAAATAGGACTGTTAATTACAATCCTATTAATTAGTCTTGTTAAATAGTTTAATACTTCTACCATTATCTTCAAATTTGATAGTAATTTTCATCAGAATTAAATATATAAATAAATGGCAGAGTAACACATTGAGTGTCCAAGTCCATTTCTGTCTGAGTGGGCATTTTGCCACTGTTACCAAGGGCAAAGACCAAAGTCTAAGACTGATTCTGACTAGAGAATAAGTGTTATAAATCCAAGTAAAGTAACTGGCCAAAGACATACTACTTGCATGATCATCCAAAGGTAAGGCTTATCTTCCTGTGATCTATTACAGAGCTTCAAAACTTGCTGTGATAGAAATAAAACATCTTCTTAAAGTAAAAGTTGGCAAAAAACCTTACTAAAGAAAATGCCATTTTCTTTAAATAAGAAAATTATGTTTTTCTTTAACTGCTGAAGAAAATAATGCTGCCTTTATTGCTGCACATGAAGCATTCTTTGGAACAAGAAAACTACTATAAAGAAACAATCAAAAACCCCCAAACAAAGTCTTTGGATTTTAAGAAATGTACAAACATACACGACTTAGTAGTTATAAGACCACATGAGAAGTTTGTCTAAAACTGCTCAATTCAGCATTTTACAGTTAAAACAAAACAAAAAAAAAGCAAGAATTACAACAAGTGACTCAAGCCTACTAATTTACTTTTAATTATCATTCTCTTTTTTTTTGCTGACAGATAAACTACTAGGAACTACTAGGTTGCATGTGCAAATAAGGCATGCTAACTGCTTAGATTCACCTTCCTATCCATACCGGTGTTAAAATATGAGGCACTCTTTGAAATATGATGAATCATAATGTGAATTAATAGTTACCATAAAAAACTTGTAGGTGATAAACTGCCTGGTCTATTTCAGAGGAAAACTGAGTCTGAAAAAATCAATATTTGTAAAATATTCCTGGAAGAATTTTGTTTTCTGCTTAATTTAAATGGTATTGTGATGACACCTGGCCAAAGAACCAGGGCAGCCAGTAGATCATCATCAGATCTGGGGCTTCCAAAATCCCAGTCCAATGTTTGATTATATTTTGGCTCTATCAACAAAAAATATGTTAGAAATTCTATCCTTTGAATTTGGCAAACAGAGCACCCTGTTTTCCTGTACTCTTACTGAGAGGAACAGCCATACTAATCCCTTGAACTGGGGCCCATCTGCACAGCCTAGCCTGCCAGCACAGCTTCAGCTCGGTCTTTTGTGGTGTTTGCCCTCTCATGCCACACCATGGAAAAGCATCTCCATCCTCCCTCCCTCCCTGCCAGCCAAGCAGAGGAAGATCAAGGTATCACTTGTTGTTGAGCTTTTGATGGGATACCCTTCCTTTCAGGCAAGGGTGAAAGAGCAGAGGAGGCTGCTGTCCTGCTAAAATTCTTTATTTCATTGTCTCATAGTTTTCTGAAGGCAGAGTTCGAAGGGGTTACATGATAAGACCAAGCAGTAACAGCAGCAGCAGCAGGCAAACAGCAAGTAGAAAACAGCTTCTTCTTCTTCTCTAAACTTACAGAAGTGTGGATTATATTTGTTAATTGACCAATAAAATTAGCACATGATTCTAGTTTTTCTTTTCTTAACCTATCCTGGTCTAATTCTAATAGTTGTAGATCTTACACAAGTATTACATAGGCATTACACAGATTTGTGTATTTAGTTTCTATCAGCTCTTACTGTTTATGTGAACACTCTATCTAAAAAATGTAACAGTATAGTTCCATCTATGTTTTGTCTAAAGTAAAGAAATTCCATGAAAAAGTAACACTGCTGCAGTAAGAACTGTGTTTAAAGTATCTTTGCTACAGCTTTTCAATGTTTAAAGCACTTAGCATATATTTCTACTAAAAGTTAAAAATCTATATTTCTATTTCACTTTGGTGTGACTTCATGCATCTCAGCTTATGCAAAGATTTTGATTCAACTCCTGTGCTTTGGCTTTCCTCTGGGCCTGGGTCCAGATGAGCTCTCACTCCAACAACTTGTATTTGCTCCTGCCCCCACCAAGCACAAAAAGTGAAGGGATTTTAGTCACAGTGTTACTACCACAGGTAGGGGTTTGCAGCTGATGTTACCCAGGACAGTGTGAGAAATCTGGCATTTTTTAGCAGCAAGAAGAGAATCTTGCCAAGGCAGGATGTAAGAGCAGTTATATGTACAGGGGGCTGGAAAGAGGAAAGAGGTGCCAAGAAGCAATAGTAACAAACAGAAGCTAACTTGTCATAAGAAAACAATCCTTTGCAATGAAGGTGCCTGAGCAGCTTGCCAGGGAAACTGAGAATTTGTCCACTGGGATTTTCACAACTGGCCTGGCAAAGCCCTGAACAGGCTGCTTGAGCTCGGCTGCTAGCCTGGCTTGCAGCAGCCACTTGCACAATGGACCTCCCTTCCACAGTGACATTTTCCAGTGTTCTGTTTTTTAAATGGCCTTAATTAGAAAAGAAATCCAAAAGTGCAACAAAAAACCTGCTAAACATTTGCCACTTTAGACCATTTCAAGAAACTAATAAAGGTATGTTTCCGAACAAGTAAAAATATGTATTTTTCATTTATATTTAAAGGATACAGGGGGCTATGTAGCAGAGTTGCTGGGTCAGACTATGAATAAATTAAAAATCTACATATCAAACTGACTTTTAAGTATGGCAAAAGATCTAAATGCAAACTACATACTAGCCTTGGAGATTTCTGGTTTACACTGATGTATTTAAACCACAATTCCGAAATAATTATTCAGTACGTTTGAAATTCAACGTTTTTGTTACCAAACAAAAATCTTATCTTTCATAGCATTTCACTCATTGTATTTCCACAACTTTAACTAAATTTGGATTTACATGATACTTTACATGTGTGTTTGTAAAATATGCTAAAACACTTCATATATAGCATGCTCAACGATGCTACTATACATAAAGTTTTTTTAAATACTTAGAAGCAGCTATATAGAGTGAAATTTTAAAGTAAATGTAGTTTTAAAATGGTTTTTTTTCTCAGATAATTAACATGTATTCTAGACCTATTCTCTTCATCTTGTAGTCAAGACAAGACACTGGTAAATATGCTGGAAGTGCTGTGGTATAAAAGCACCTCTAGATGTGTGAAGAGTAAAGTATGAGGTCTGTGTTTTGCACATCACAACAGTAAGAGTAATGCTGCAGGTTAAGCAACGGCTGTTGTCAGATACAAAATTATTCTTGAGGGGAAAAAATGTTATCCCACAAGATCCAATGCACATATCTAAAATAAAATAACAGGCTACCAGATAGACAGATCAAAAAGGTGATTTCCAAAGCCCTTATTCCTCAGTTTCTTCTAAAATCAAGAAGGTCAAGGTCTGCTCCTTGTAGACTAAATCAAAACTGAATATTTATAAAACTTCACAAAATATATTTTTAATAATTATTACAAAGTTATCAACCTCTTTCTCCTCACTGAGATTATAACCCAATGAAACCTCAGCATATTAAAACAATCCTTAAAAATCCCAAACCCAGAGCAAAGAAAGCAAATTTTATTATGTTTTGAAATCTGGTTCAATACCAAATCTCCTTACAGTATGACATCTGCTATGATCCCATTAATTAATACAATTTTTAGCATAAGATTGAGCAATAATATTGCTTATTTGGCAATGGCTATCTGTAGTTGTTATGCTATTTATTGTCACCCCTACTCTGACTCCATATGTGGATCTTGAAGGAAGGAACATCAAAATTAATTACAGAAAAAAATAACATGTTGATACTTTACAAAACATAAATACATTATTCTAATGAGTAGAGCACTAAGGTGTCTTCTGTGCTAATCAAAACAATATAATTACTTTGAAAATTCATAGTTTATAAAGTCTGTGTGAATTATTGACAAAGTTCAGTTGCAAGGGATTGGTTTTTTTTTAATAGAAGAAACTTAACAGGACATAAAAACCAGTAACAGTGTTTTCATTTTAGATAATATAAAATGGCAGTAACTGAAGTTTGATTTTAACTTGAACATACTGTGAACATTAACAGAGTTAGTTTTAGTGTCAAAACTGAGAACTGGTCTATTAATTTAACAAATAAAGGCCCTCCTAAAATGCAGTACTTTTCTATGGGAGTTGTTAATCCTTCCTGCTGTTAACTGCAATGTAATTATGGTCTGAGTACCCCTGGTCTACCACAGCTCTATTTTGTACTGATAGGCAGAACCTACAATCTTACTATATTTTATGATCATAAACTTTTCAATATTATACTTTAGGACTGCATAGAAGTAAATTAAAGGTAAATTAAATTTATATATAATCTTCAATGATTTGATAAGAAAATGCTAACAACTATATTTTTAATAAGAGCTGTACCTATTACACATTATGAACACATATAAAACACAGCAAAATTGATGCTGGCAATTTGATTAAATGGCCCCTTTATGAGAGTTATTTTTACTTTCTGAAGTTGTATTTGAAATCCCAGAACATAGCAACTACTTTTAAAAAACTAATGAGGTGAAATTCTACTAAAATTTATTTAGAGTAATTATTGAGACAACCTAAGTAGGAAACCAAATATTGCCAGAAAAAAAAAAAAAAAAAAAAGCTCATTTATCTTTTCAGATTATAGAAAAGAGAAATAAAACCTATGCATACATTAAAAGAAATCCAAATGTTTTTATGGTTTCATGTGAAATTGCATAATGATGCACCATAGACAGAGCTGGATGATGAATCATAGATTTTTTTTTTGCAACCAGATGCAACCACTATACAGGCAAAAGAAATCCTTAAGAGAAGGAGTATTTAATTCCTATTTCCTTTAAAAAATTCTTATTCATTTGATTGCATTTGGGATTGTCAAGTGTGAAGGGAAAGGATGGCTAGTGCCAAGTGGGCCCCTGCTCTGTGGCATTGGTCCCTTTCCCTGCACCGTGGGACAGACAGACAGATGTGCCAGGGCTACAGTGCCTCAGAGCCTGAGAGAGCTGCAGTGACCAGGCTGACAAGGTGCTGTGCCATGTTAACCTCTAATCCTCTTCCCAGATATTTAGGATGAAGGATACCTGCTGCTTTGGGACTCAGCCAAGCTCACTCCAAATCCTCCCCCACCAGCCTGCTATCAAAGCAGTAACTGCACTGGCTGGTGACATGAAAGCACAGGTCCAGCACACACTGCAGAGCCTGGATGACCTTGTTCAGCTGCCTCAGTGCTACTTTTCCCTTCTCTCTGCCCCTTGCTGTTGATATGATAGTGCACCAAATCAATAGGGCTCTAGCTCTGAGACAAATTCTCTTTTCTTTCCTGAGTACTGTTTCTCCTCTTGCAATGTGCTCAGTAATATTCCCTATTCTGCTGCCACTTTACTTCTCCAGATGTCTCCACCTGCTACCTGGAGTTGCAAATAATGAGCTCTGTTTCTGGGGTGCTGTGCATCTTATTAATTACCTGTGTCTCAGAGTCAGAGAAAACATTTCTTTCCTGTTGGGCACAGCTGGAATTGAGAATACTAAGACTTCAAAATGTAATATTAAAAAGATAGTAGGAATACATCACCTACTGCACCTTAAGAAATATTTGCTGCAGATAGAGGTTAAGAGGCATATGTGGATCCAGATCTTTCAGTGGTACAGCTGAGTGTCTGTGCTGCTTCCTGAGCATGGAAGGCACTCAGCAGCCGTGGCTGAGACAGCCCAGAACAGTCCCTTTTGGACACGGGATGCAACAATGCCTTCCTCCTTCCCATAACTTCAAACACTGTGGATGAACCAAAACTTTGATAAGCACACATGGGAAACACTGGTTTATCTATGACAAGTGCTAAGAGCATTGAAGTCTGCACTGGACACAGTCTGAAGGATTTAAGAGACACATTCTTGGCCAGTCATAAATCAGTGTCACTCAAGAACTTCCACCTGGAAGGTGAAAGTTTAGAGGAAAAAAACAAGTCAAAAAACCCCAACCCAAATATTTGCTGAAACACTGTAACATTAAACTTCCTAAATTCAATGCTACATTTGATTTTTTTCCTGTATATTCCTTTATTGTGCATTACTTACATTATGCACCTAGAATTCCTTGAAAGGAATGTTAATTATTTCAATCAGTCCTATACATCTTAATTTTGACATTTTTTTCACACACCATGATATCTCAATCAACAGACCACAGCATAAAGAACTTGGAACAGCAGGAATCTAACTACAGAGAAAAAATGTTATTCAGAATTCTAACTGGACTTGTTGCATCTTAAAATGAATACTTTTAAAAAAATCTAAATAGTTTAAAAGTTAATTTCTTCTGCTACCAGCTTATATTCAGCACCTCAAGGACACAGTGATTCTCAACAAGTATATATTTCTTTATCCTTTGATTCAAATATAGTATAAATATATATACATATATATATATCCTTTGATTCAAATATACATTGTCATTTTTCATTTCAACTGATAATCCCCCATTACTCTTATGAAAACATAAAGAAGTATGCTATTCTTATAATTAATTTCATATTCCTAATAAGAACTTCATAGAAACACACCTTAACATCCTGAAAATGAAAGCTTATGGAAAGTTGATGGTTTTATCATTTCTCTTTCATGTTTTTCTTTTCATGACTACTAAAGAAGATTCCAGGACTCAGCATACTAAAATGGCAATTAAAGTCCTGTTTCATTCAGTATGGATCACTTACACAAGTCATTAGCAACCTTAATTGCTAATCATAAAATATGTGGTTCTAAAGGACTGTGTCAGAGGAGCTGTGCTTAGCTTCAGCTCACTTAGCTGAACAGAAGATTTACATCTTCATTTCCAATGGTATTGGTTAAAAAGGGTCCACATTAAAGGACCACATCTCAACTGGTATTTAGAGTCATATTTCCTTGGTCTCAAATAAAAACCAAACCCACAAGTAATCTCATCCCTAAAATGGGAATCAAATTTGCATGTTAGATCTTTTTCTCAACTAAACTTACTATCCACACATTACTATCTCAAGTTTATAAGACAAGGACTTAAAATCAAAGCAAGCAAGAACCTAAAGGATTTAAGGTCCCTTCTATCACAAAACCTCCTGTGATTCTATGATACTCAAAAACTGATCTAAATTCATACCTAAATTGGACAGTCAAACAAAAACAGTCCTAGGTTCTTTCTCACACCTAAACTGGAGAAAACAGAACTTCTGTTTTACATCTCATGTGAAAACTGAGTATCTCAGGAAGCACCCAGGAAAGTTTCACAGTTGATAGAGCAGTTCCAATATAGCTAAAAGTTCCAGTTGGTAGGGTTCAGAACAGAACAGCCCTGAACCACTCTGATTATAATTTTTGCCATATTTTTTTAATGAAATATTGTTATACTGCTGGTATTTGGAGATACATGTACTTCTTATGTACCGAAATATAAGTCATAACAAATAAATAATAAAAAGCCCAAGTATGTAATTTACCACTACTTCCATCCAAAACACAACAAATAAAGGAGAACAGATGCAACTATCCAGAGTATTAAAAAAGTCATGAAGATTAGTTGTCATTCTATTAAAAGAAAATCCAAACAGAACTCACCCAAACATAGAATGTACTGCACCAATTAAGGCTGCAGCAATTATGGCAGAATTTAATTTCTGAAATGACTTACCAATGAGTAAGTTACCACATTCTATCTATTTTTTCCTGTAGTCAAGCAAGATCAAAATATTTCTATAGCAGATTCCAAGAGAAAATTTACAATTCTGCCTCTCCACGAAATCCATATGCTAACCACTCTTCTTGGTTTGGTTTTCCTGACCATAATTTGGCAATGCATTTTAAGTGGGACAATTTCTACAGCTACAAATTCACACATATTTCATTCCCTTATCTACAATGACTTAGATTTTAACACTGTAGTATGAATAGCTAAAAGCACAGCCAATAAAAAAAAAAAAGAAAGAAAATCCTAAAATGCCAATTGAATATAATGAAGCAAAGGATGAAAGTGTATAATAATTTTATCTATTTCTAACTTAAACTAATTATTATTACGTTTTGAAAAAACTCTGTAAATTGTTCTATGTAAAATCTCATCTTATTTTAGAGAAAACACATATTAAGGATGGCTGATGCAAAATTGCCTGTTTTCTGTAATTTAAGTCATACTGTCTGAGATGTGAAAGTTTTACATTCAATAAATATGTCACAGTGCAGTGCCTACTTAAACTAGTGTATTTTTAGAAGTAAAACAAGTAGTCCTAAACACAGTTCAAACAGAATATGGTCAGTTCCCTGGGGGATATAGGATGGAAAGAGGCCACTTCCATTACATTGCTCAATCACCACCACATGAAGCCATATTTTGGTGTTTTGTTCTGAATAACAAACAATCATGCACCACCTGCCATGTCAAAGCCCATAAAGCATTTGTGCACCTCTAAGAGACTTAAGGACAACAGTACAGAGAACCAACAACTTGGGAGTGGAAGAGAACTTCATGAAGATATCACAGTCAAAGGAAACAAGCTGCCCCATCTGATAACTGAACAGTTCCCAGTTAACCTGAGAAGCCCCACAAAAATCAATAAAAAGTAATCCAAAAATCCCTTCATCTCTGAGGAAAATGCCACTGTTCAAATTAAGAAATCAATTAAGCTTCCTTGGTGAGCACAGCATGCAGGCACAAGAACACAAGACGGGATCTCCCAAGATGCATAGCTTTTCCCAATGTATAAAAACAACTACATCCCCACAAATTTCTATCCATTCTTTGATACCTTAAGAGAAAAATATATGATACAGAATGCTTCAGTCAGAGAGGAATTCCAAAACTGAATCCATAGACAATAGATTGAAGCATCAATTCAAATTAATACAATGTAATCCAATTGTATACTATAAGATAAAGAATAAAAATATCCTAAACAATTAATACTACATGAGAAACATGATTAATAACTGAGACTGTACTCAAGACACCTTTAGTTTGTGTGGGGACAACAAAAAACCCAAACCAGGATTCACCTTCCTGTATCACATAATAACATAAATTTGTCAAGCTTTGTTAGAAAATACATGCTGCTCTTTATGACCTGGTATTTCACATACAAAATGCTTCACTTTATCTAATGGTTTAAAAATCAAAGTGAAAAAATTTATATACTTTTGATCTTTCAAACCAAAATTACACAGTGACTTAAATCTACCCAACTATAAAGCAATCCAAAGGCATTTTAGAAGATAATCATATTCTCTCTCAAGCTTTGCTTCACAAGGTTAAACAAGCAACATTCTTTTAATAATCTCTGCTAAGGTCAGTTCTTTGTCTCCCAGTCTACTGTCATTAAACACAATTCAAAAGAAATTACATAAAACCCAAATACATAATTCTCATGGAAGTCCCAGAGAAATGAAATTTTTCAAAACAAAAACTATATTACTAGAACCACAGAAAAATAATAACTCTAAATGGAGTCCTTGGAAGCCCTAAGGTACAAACAAATATCCTAAGGTGCTGGACTTCTAAGACAATTAAGATACTATTGCACTTTCTTTATATAATATTTAATTGCCTTTCTTACACATTATTATACTGAGAAAAATAGATATCTCTCAATACAACTCAACTTTGGCCAGCCAGAATTTGAAATCAAATTTCCATGTAAGACAATGAATACTGCAACTTTCATAAAAAATATGAGTTTGTAAACCAACAGTTGAATGCAGGGTTTATTCTTTACTTATCTACAAAAGAACAGCCTCCTGACACAAGCATGAAAGAACTGAATGTTTTTTCAGTATAGTGGGTGACAGTGGGCTTAGTGACAGTGAATCTTTTCTGACTGCTCATTTTTAAGATTTCCAAGGTTAAAGTCCTAAAAGCTCTTAGGCCATGAGTACCTCTTCTTGGTAATCCTGGTCCACACACATAATTAGATAAACAAGTTCACACTCAAACTTTAAAAGAATCTGCAAATTGAAAGCAGTGGCCTCTGCAATGCTATCAATACCCAAAGAGCAGTTTGGCAAAGGAACATCCTGACAAGTGCACAGCAGCTCCAGAATGGTCATCAAAGATCAAATAGGTCAAAGTCCTTAATTTCCCACTATGTAAGGAGAAATATTACTAAAAGCAAAGAGAATCAATATGGAGAGAAAAACACTGTTTTCATAATAATTATTTTAGCATGTGACAACTAGTGTTACATAAACTAAATATGAGTAATATTTTGCTGTATTTCTCCCAGGTATTGGGTTCTTACACCAACTTGGTTTTGTAAAAATTCAAATTACATTAAGAAGAAGGTTGTGGACTTCAGAGATTCAAAGAAAAGCCTCAAAAAATCTATCTGGCATAGTTATCCAAAGAAAAACCACAAATAAATAAGTTTTAAGGACAACACAATACCAAAATTCTTTTTTTTTTTTTCTTTTGATAACTGGACTTGTGACAACATTATTTCTTTTACAAAACCATACCTTGTGAATAAAATGTCATCTTGTTTAAATAAATAAACATGACCAAAAAGCGTTTCAGGGTTTGGCAAAAACACACTGACAGTTCTAATGGATAAACATTTCAGCAATGCATTGCGTGGTACAACCTACGTGTTTGGGTCACCTACAGTGACGCATCCTCATCTGTTCTTTAGCAGGCAGATGAGACGAGGAATTCCTGTATTTATCACAATAATCTCCTAGAAAGGAAACTAAAGCACAGCTTGGGAGATGCGACCTTTTCTCACAGAAGAGAATAAAGACGTCAACTATGTAAAATATTACTTTCAGAGGGACATTACTGCGGGCAATTTCGGGTTGCTTTAACAGGCTTGCCTGTGAACGGGCACTGCCATAGCAGTTCCGTGCCATGCTCTGTCATCTTTTCTCAGGGGTGGCAAGATTTAAGAAAGGATGTGGGAGAGAACAACAGCAATTAAGGATTTCAGATGCCCCTGTTTAACCTGCTGACCTATGGGGATCAGCACCTGAAACTAAGCAAGATGTGTGAGAATTGCAAGGAAAAAAAATTAAGACAAAGCTTCAGTGAATCAGCTGCCTAGGACTGGATGGAACCATTGCTATTCATTCAGCTAACAGCAAGCAAATGATACTGTGAAGAAAACAAACTAAGATGGGATAAATGAGAGCTCTTAGCCTATTTGAAAAGGAGCGTCTAATGCAAGAAACACTACAGAGAGCAAACAAGTTGTGCAAAGATTTTACTTTATGGCAGGTGAAAGATCTAACCAGGAGGCTACGACAGTAATTCTGCCATAATGACATTTCTGGAAAAAAATCTAATTCTGATTTGTTTACAAGGATGACAAAACAATAGGCATTTCAGTTCTTGTTATTTTTACTGTCTTGCAGTCGCAAAGAGACAACTTTGTTGTAAGACAGCAAAATCTACATGCACTAGCATTTAGGAAACCATAGGAGAGAACAGAAAATTGAAAGAAAGAAAATTAATCCTCCTCCATCTGCTTGTCTCAAAGAAAGGCATCTGTCACTTCATCCTATTACTCAGCTCATACTCCAAAAGCTTCTGGTTTCTCTTTGTTCTCTTATCAGTAGTTTTGATTGAGTTTAGTTGTCAAGTGTATGGGCTCCTGTGATTTTAGTCTTCTCCAGGGTTACACACTGATAAGGCCAATATTTGACATTGTTATGCAGCAGGTTCTGCTGAACAAATAAACATGGAAAGAAAACAGTTTTCTTTGTAGAGAGATGTCTCCAGTGACAGCTGTGAATTACTAACTAAATGGAAGTCCTGCCAGTGCATTTACTTTAGCAGGTCACTTAAATTGCTCAGGATGAACAGGAGTTTTTCCTTTGTTCAAGAAAAATCCTTTTTATATTGAAATGGAGGAAATGCAGAGATCCCTTTGTGGTATTTACTGAAAATAAATAAAAACATTGATTGGTGAGAGAAATATATCTTACAGGAGTCAGAAAGTGTTTTTTCTAGAAACTTACAGGACAGTAAAATCAGATTTTCATTGTGTGGAAGATGTGATTTAAAACTTGGACAGTAACAGCAGCACTGTGAAGTAGAAGCCATAAAGCAAGGCTTACTGGAAATCCCTTCAGATAATACACACCTAGCATGACGTCTTTCCTTTGCTATAGCAGGAGTCAGACAAACACAACTCTTGCCAACATGTGCAGGTGAAGGGAACCCCAGTTCTGTAATGTGCTCCTCCCAGCCTCCAAAACACTCTGCTCAATCTCTAAGTAGTTCAGTCCCAGCACCCTTAGAGGTGGAGAAGTAGGAACAGAAAATTTACCTATATTTCTTTTTACTTCATGTAGCCTTCCAGGATGAGGAAGGACACAACTTATGGATGGAACAAAATCAACTTGCTATTAGAGTTCAATAATGTTATTGGATATGGTGACAAAAATTAAAAATAGTAAGGAAAAAAACCAGTGATTACTCAACAAGTATTGAACCTTTTTTTAAACAAAACAGTGCTTTTCCTCTGCAACTAGGCTTTACAGAGAATCACAATTTTAGACATATGTTACCACTGCAATGTGGTTCTAACACTGTGTGCTCTAAGCTGGTAAAGATAACTAAAAATTACTAGATACCAAAATGTTTAGAAGTAATTTGCTTGTAGACAAAAACATTACACATGTTTTAGAAATGGTGACTGCCATTTCAAAATTATACTCTAAGGCCACCTCATTATCTAAGTGTTTCAATAACTGTGAGGGCTTCAGATGTTTTTTGTACCTACACATGATAACAATCACGTATGTCAGTGGGAGTATTACTTGACAGGTACACAACATAAATTTGGGGCAGTTTCCTAGTCACTGATGATACTACCACAGAAGATCATTACTTATCCTGGTCTGACCTCTTGTGTGGATATTAGGAACTAAAATTAAACATATTTTTAGTTTGGTTTTTTTTTTTTTTTTTAATTGCAGAAAAAACACCAATTTGAAATCTTTAAGAGCTGCAGAAATTCATTGTTATTTAGTGTATGGGATTTTTTCCACATCAAATTTCTCATCTATTAATCAATTCACCTATTGGTTTTCTTTTGGACAAATTAAGTATACCAAATACTTCAGTCATGCTCTCTGAGCCCTCTCTATGACTTTGACTTAAAACATCAGAACTGGATGCAATATTGACAAAGAAAGGAAAGCACCAAAAGGCAAAACAAGCTCTTAGGTTCATTAATTCAAGGATCCAATCAGTCCCATGTGCCACAGTGTCATTCTGGGAGCTCATCAGGAGAGCTGTAGGCATTGCCCACCCCACAGATCTCTTTTGGAGCCAGAGATCACAGGGTACAGTCTCACATTCCAGAGGTATGACCTATTTTAATTTTCCTTTATTTGCAAAACTTTTCATTTGACTATATCAAAATACTGCTTTCCTGAAGAGTTCAACGAACAAGTTGATTCAAGATTTGTTGATGTAACTGCTCTGTTCTCCTCACTTTGTCAGCATGGTAAATCTCCCTCATCCACAGATTTTTATTATTGGCTATTTTTCATTATTGGCTATTTTGTTGGTGGAAATGCTGAGTAGTTTCATACTGACTCCCATAGACACCAGACAAAGCCTCCTCTTGAAGATGACTAACAAAAAAAGTGGGTTTTTTTGGTCTTCCTGGTAGGACATTGCATTATATTTTTGTTGATACTGTTAAATGCTATTTAAATGTACAATAAAAAAAATAGATCACAGTATGAAATTATTATATTGCACATTTGTATCTACCAATGTAGATTCACTTTTCAAAACTAAAGACAGAAATGAAGTTTTTAAGAATGACATGGGGGAAAAATGTTTCATTTGTTCTTCTTAGCTGATAGTAAGAAAATTGGCTACGTAAATACTAATAATTATTAGAAAATAATAAGATGATAGAATTTAATACTTGCAATCAAAACTGTAACTTTTTCATCTTCCTGAACATATTATTTTCTTCCCACAGAGTCTTCTGAGATAGATAAACAAGCATTGTCACAGATACAGGAAGCACTTACATGTTACAAGATTTCCTTTAAGGAAAATGAACATAAAGGTCATTTTGCAGACAATACTAATTAATAACTCATTACTGTTGTTAGCTGGACACACTACGGTCACTGGAAAACCAGCCTCATTACAGTATTATCCTCTGATATGTTGCAGTGTCTCTACTGACAGTCTTCCTAAAAATTAGGAAAAGCTTTGGACAGCCTACTGATAAAGAGAACAAGCCCATCAATAGGAAGAGTTCTGATACATGTGTAGAAATATTACCAAAAATTGATTGAGTATTCAAAACCTGCATGGAGGCAAAAATAAATATCCAAGACTACCCAGATAGCTAACAATATCCAAATAATTTTAATTCCTTTCTGAAAAGTAAACATAAACTAAGGCAATAAAATGGCAAATTATTTCATTACAGTTCCACATTCATGACCTAGAGTGTACTGCTTATTGGTGAGTGACCATGTTGCCACAAGGGAAATGCTAACACACTCAGCAAAACCAAGACAGGACTGAAGCATGAAATAGCATCCTTGCAGCCCCAGCAAAGCACAAAGTCAGACTACTTATGGTGGCTGGAACCATTCCAAGCCTAAAGCTACCTCATTTATTTTCTAACATTGTGTTGAAATAGCAAAGTTGCAGTACGGATTTGGAAAGCCATAACAGTCCACTGCTGATTCATGCAGTTAAATCATGCTGTTACTACATTATATTTATGCAGTTATCATGCTACTTTATGATGGGAGACTTCATTATGGTCAGAGCCAGAGCAGATGATGAACTATATGTCAAGAGGAAACAACAGTTGCTTGCCTGTATTAACATAAATAGTCTAAATATCAGGTGAAATTAATTCTAGTGATAAAGAACCATTAAAAGTTTCAGATATAGTCACACAGAACCCTCTTTCAGTGATTGTACAAACATACAGCAGTGTTTTGCCAAATGAAAGATTTAGCTGCTAATTACATGAGAACAGCTTATTTACATTGAGACTGTATATAAAACAAGAGTTTTTTCTTTTTCTTTGATCCGAAGAGTCTTTATTTAGCTGTATGTGTTCTTTGTATCTTCAGGAATACTGTGGTTTGGATTTTTCTAGGGTTTCTTATAGTGCATCTTCAGCAATATTATTTGCTAAATATAATCAAATAATTTGAATAAAATTCCTGGGAACACGAACAGCAAAAAAAGCTCCTGGCTACTGACAAGATTTTATCTGAAAAGCCAGATTTGGAAAGCACTAAAGAAATATTGTCTATTGATCACCTGCAACCTCCAAGCAAAAAATTCACCTTCTAATTTCTAATTTTGATCAAATTTTCAAATTATTTCAATCATTCCATTGGACTATAAATTTTGGATACTGAGTTTCTTTTGCTGAATACCTGGACTTTGGTTGCTCTGAAATAAACTAGGTTATTTTTTCAATTTTGTGACATTCATTTTGTTACTTAACATATTTTTAGATATTTCCATCTTTCTGTAAGCAAAATCTATATTTATTCTGTTTCTAATTCTCTCCCAATTAAGACTGTAGAAACAGGCCTTATATAAAATTAAACTACCTTCCAATTTCATGTTTCCAGCATTAGTCATTTTGTTTTGGTCAACTTTCTGAATTCTGTTGATATTCACCACAGCAATTTTCGCTGAATTAGCTCCAGTATAATTTGTTGACACACTGAAAATCTGGAATTGCTTTCCTACAGCAAATGTCCATTATTATGTAGATATTTTTATCCTGAGGCTCAAATTGTTAAGACAGACAACTTTACTGAAGTTTAAATATGATAATTCTGCAATTAAGACAAACTCAATGTTTCCTCTAAGAAAGCAGTAATTAGGTTGGAACCATTCAAGATACATCATGACTACAATGTAACAAAAATGAAATCTAGACTGACAAGAACATTCCATGGAATTTAGAAGAATCAAAAATCCCCTCCAGTGTCAAGAAGAGTATAATTTTGTCAGGTGAAAATTCAAACATCATGGAAAGCTACACATTATGTGCTGTTCCAATGTACAAATCATAGCTGGAATGTATATAAATGAACCCATTAAAAAGCAGAGTTGTGGGGTTTTTATCAGGTAGTGTAGATAACCTTTTCTGGTTTGGATGGTTTTGGCTGGGCTTGTTGGGACTTCTTTCTTTGTTTGCTTGGGGTTTTTTCACAGTAAGGGAAAATCAATACTTTTAAGGTTTTGCCAGACTGAAAATTTCTGGTGGTAATTTTATTTTCTATTCGTAGAAGGCCTTATCAGGTTTTACTACTTACATAAGATAGGATAAGAACAGCATGTCCAGAATGAAACAGCACTTTTTTAAAGCACAGATGATACCATAATATGCATGCAAAAATCTCAGCTCAGCTTTTCCATCTCATTTTCTGCCAGGATTTTATGCAGTATTAACAATTATATGTGTAAGTCTTAGCTATAAAACAGAGACTAAAACCTTTGCATCTTGGTAAAATGCGCTGCAAATTATATTTGAATTGTTCTGCATATTTGCAAAACATTTTTGTTTTGAAGCCTATTTACTGAACTTATATTCTATTGATTCTCAATGTACCCAAGTGAATATGCTTTGAAAAGAGGTATGATTGTATTTATGTAGCAGCAGCATGCCTCTGGATCCCTGGGATCCTATTCAAAATATTCAAAATGCTACCCTGGATTTTTTTTTTTTTTTTTTTTTAAGATCAATTTAACTCTTCCACAACAGCATTTACCAAAAATGGTGAGTTCGTTTGTCAAATAACTCAACTGAAGCCAAATGTGAACCATACAAAGACCTGGAGGGTAATCAAGAAACTACTATATAGCTAAGAGAACAAAAATCAACCTGTATTCTTCCATCCTTCCCAAAGGCTTATTAGCCCAGCAATATTCACCCATTGCATTCTATGTGAATGCTTTAACCTTATTCTTTTCTCTAGAATAGGGAAGTAGAACTCTATGAAGACATAGAAGCAAAATAGAACTCTGTTTCAATTATGACATATACAATGTGATTTTTAGATGTAATCACAACTACTTAACTTAAAAGTTATTAGACAATTATGACAAAGCCATAAAGGTTTAGCAAAAGTTTATATAAATAACTTAGTGAAAACAGACCAGATCTGTTAAAGACTGTCAAGAGTCTGCTGTCCCTAAACAGGTGCTTTTTTCTTCTTCATATGTAATTGTCTTTTAACAAGTTGGAGGAGAAAAACAGTCTTCTACCAACTTCATTTGAACCTACAGATTTATGAATTCTAGGACAACAATACATTTTCATAAATTTGAATTCCTTGTGCTCTTTGCACCTTAGTAGCATTAATGATGTTTGTCTTTCTGAACACTACAGATTTGCAACAGCTTTTCATCCTCTATCTTCTGCAGTTGAATATAACAAAACTGTGGTTCCTCTGTATCACAGAAAAAATGGTAGTAGGCTTCTGGGCAGTTAGTTTGGTTTTTTTGGTTTTTTTTTCTAAAAGCCCTATCTTCACCCTGTGCAATATGCTGATAATGTGAAGAAACATAGAAACCATATGGGTACTATCAGCTGTAAGACTACACCTACAAGTCTGTTTAAAAAAAAAAACAACCAACAATAAAATATAAAACCCACATTATAAACAGCATTTTAAAAACATTTTCTGATCTTTCAATGTCCAAGTACTGTTCAAGTACTTGCACACTAAAATCCATAGTAAAAATATCCATACCACAGTATTCCTGAAGATACAAAGAACACACACAGATAAATAAGGACTCTTTGGATCAAAGACACTTAAATTCTTGTCTCAGTGTAAATAAGCTGTTTTCATGTAACTAACAGCTAAATCTTTCATTTGGCAAAACACTGCTGTATGTTTGTACAATCACTGAAAGAGGGTTCTGTGTGACTATATCTGAAACTTTTAATGGTTCTTTATCATTAGAATTAATTTCACCTGTTATTTTCTTTATATTTTTTAATACAGGCAAGCAAGTGTGAAACTCCAAGTACTGCCCTTCAGCTCAGGAAAACGTTGTTATCCATCATTAAATATCTTACACATGAATGCTTTATGACCCCATCAGAATATTTGGATCCAAAAACTAGTTTCTATAACACTGTTTATAAAGAAACCTCCTTTAAAATAGCAATCATACTACATTCAGTCCAAGCCAGTCTCTTTCACTCCAAAAGCTGCATTTGCTATTCATTTTTGTTGCTACATCTGTGCCTATTTATTAGGTGGTATTTAATTCTGCAAGGACAACCTTCAGGAAAAATAATCATGTAAGGGACATAAAGCCATATTAAACATTTTCCTGCAATTAAAACAACAACATTAACAAAAACAATAGAGAAGAAAGCACTTAATCTAGCACAAATTTCACAAGCAATTTCCATGAAAAATTTGAGAATTAATTCCTGAGGAAAAGCTGACCAATTACACTATAAGGTTAATGGGATTAATCTAATGACATTCAAAATATGCAATGTTCAGGGAGTAAAATGAAATAAAGATTTTGGTAAACTGCAGAATTTTGCAGCTATGCAACACTAGGCAGTCAGCTTTACAAGATTAAAGAGTTGGGATCCTAGAGATTTTATGGTAGAGTATGAGACAGATTTTTTTTTTTAATGTGGAAAAAATTGTTATTCCATTGTTACTGGAATGATCTCTGAAGTTCTACATCCAGGAAAGTCTCCACGTCCTTTTTTTAATCCTTTATATTTCCTTCTCCAAGAAAAACTTATACTGAAGAGATTGGCAGATAGTCAGGGACCAAGTGATTTGCTGGTAATACTCTTTTTTAGGTTGCTCTGCTAATAAGTCACCATTCAAAATGGGTAGTAATGGAAAGGTTTAAACCCAATCAACAAAATGCATCAAATCAATTATTGGCAAGAATATACAGAACACATGGTATGATTTTACAGAATAACTATGAAGTAAACTAAAAATTAATTCTAGAGCTCACTCAGTGACAGTAAAAGATAAGATCCACTACTAAACGAGTTATTTTCCTATTACAACCATAAGGATGCTTTTCCCCACCAAAAAAAAAAAAAAAATTAAATCAGTAACACTAAATTCCTTAAATTCAAATAATTATAATAGAGGTGCACACAAAGACAAGGGCTTAGGAGACTCTGAGGAGTCAAGGAACTCTGTCTGAAGAAGGAATGCATGCTAAAGAAATAGATACCTTTTCCATTGAAACATTCAGAATGTAAGGGAATCTTCCAAGCAATATGAATTGTATAAACACCATGTCCTAGAGTTTTTCTCCACACAACAGCAAGTTTTAGAGGAATTATGTTCAATATCTCTTTCCTTTTATTAAGCAGTCTCCACTGGATTTGCTCCTGGATGCTTCAGAGCTTCCATCGCTTCTCCTTACTGGCAACATCTCTGGTAACAATCAGTACAGGAAACAACATCTGGGCTTGCAAAGACATTCTCATCTTCAAGGAAGTCTTCATACAGTATTTAATATTCAGACCACTAAATGTAGGATTTCACAGATGAATTCTAATTTCTGTCAATGCCATATTCCTTTGTAAATAATACAGTGAAATAAATATTTGCAGAGGATAGTGTGAGATGAGAAGTGACTGATTCACACATCTTTTCACTGACTGCAAATGTAATTTAAAGTGACTTTATTTCTAACTTAGACCTGAGTCACTTTATTTCACTAAACCTTAAGCCAAAGTATATAATGCAACACATTTTCAGTCTAACTGGTCTCTGAAACATGAATTGTATCTTCCTATAATATTTGTACTAAACTATGTACCTGGTTAACACTCTTCTTTGTTACTTAAAAGATTAATATTTAAAAAATAAGGAAGACATTAGCTAATATCACATATAATTGATTTAGAAAATAGAAATAACTGCTCACTTTGTCATATAGTTGCTTTGGGTTTTTTTTAAGAACACAGAAACATTAGAATAAGAACTCTGTCCTACTAACATATGGTATAATGAACTCAGCTGTCAAATACAATAAATCTATTGTTAAAGATTTTGTTCTGTATGAAAGAAGATTTATAAGTTAATGAATTGCAGTAGGTTTCACATGAAATCCAAGCACAAATCTGCACTTTCAGTGCTTACATTTGAACTTTTTAATTTGATGCATCATCCAAAATCGCAACACACTCCCTGACTATCAGAAAAAAAACCCTATTCAAATAACAACTTAATTTAAAGCTAAATGTAGAAAAAAACCTGATGAAATGCAATTTTTCAAATGGCATGAACGTTTGCATGGAAGAGAAAACAGATTATTCAGGATTATAAATTACTATATCCCTTTTTGGATTTTTTTTTAAATCTTAAGTAAATGTGAAAGTATTACAAATGGACACTTGTGCACAATGAGTCAAAAAATGTCTCCAAACTGTTCTGGTGAGAGACATAAATTCTTAAAACCTTTGCTCTTCAAGCATACTCCCCAGCTACTTGCAAGAAAGAGTAGCTGGCCATCAATGCAAAACAATTCTCTGTACTTTTCTTACATCTTACACATTTTCTCTAGGAAGAGCCACTGCAGCTTTTACAGTAAAGTACCTCATTCCCTTTTAGATGCTCTCAATTGCTGTGCTGGGGAAGAAGGCACTTGTTCCTATGTCCCAGTACCTTGACTTTCAGATTTTTTAAACTCCTGAGAAATACATGGCTTTTGTAAAAGCCATGTGCCTTGGAATTACACTTAAAACAGGTGAGGGTAAACATTAAGTTACTAAATCTCAACACACATAACAAAGATTATAGTTAGAAATATTTGTAAAATATTAACATCTTTAAAAAATGTATTTATTCCACTTCTATCAATACGAAAAGCTGAAGATCCTTGACCTGTTTCTTATCAGCAAGGTTTCAGTTTTCTACTTTTCATTATGCATTCCAAATAAAATTTTTACTGATACAGTATGTTGGCCCTGTAGAACTAATCTCCTCTGGCAAAGACTTGGAAAATTTCTTCCTGTTTTGACCAACCTATTTCAGTACAAAGAAAACCCAGATTTCCCAAGGTAAGTCATGGCTGCAATAATCAGGTGTTCAAGGACTTCTGTTCTTGCTCAATTGCTTTGAGAGACCAGGGCTTCCTCTCACTGACTCCTGTGATTTATCTGATAATATTAGAGTAGATCATATCTGAGTTTCAGTAGCAAATACATATATTTAAGCTACTTGCAATTCAATATCATTGTACTGTTGCTTGCAATTTTACTGTGTGCAACTGTTCCAAATATCTTGAGGAGGAAGGATGACTTCTGGGAAAGAGCTAGATGGAAGGAGGGCAATAGAAACAGGGGCAGATTTCAAATCCATATATTACAAAATTTATCTTATTACTAGAAGTATATTAAATATTATTTTTAACATGCCAGGCATGAGCAATACATTACACTCCTATAGACTCTTGGCCTATAAACTCAAGCAAAAGAAGGAAAAAGAGGTGAATTTAGGAATAAAAATATGCACATTGCTAGCTATGTAAAATGTAAATCAAAAGTAGGGTTGGCTTGTTTGTTGCTTTTTAAAAAATTATTTTCATTCTCAGCTTTGCACATTTGAAGCCAAGCTTTGGGGAACAACAGTGTATAACACAGGAAAAATAGACCTACAGTTATCACCAAAAGGAAACAGAAAGCCATACTGAAAGATATGAGTAAGAGTAGTGTTACAATTTTTATTTCCTTTTTCGTGCTTTTTAAGCCATTTTTAGTGTGCCCTATAAACTAGTCAGAATCTTTCAGTAACTCTCCAGAGGGCAAGTCCTCCTCCAGGTACAAGGAGAGTACCATCATTAAAAGAAGGATGACATACAGTCTGTTATATTTTGGTTCAATATTAAAATTTTGCAATAATAATTTCTGTGGGACAAAACCTGCACTTCTGAGACTGCATGTTAAAACATCATTGCATCATTATGTTTAATTTGCAATACGATCACATGTGGAGACCAAGTCATGATGACAATCAGAATATGCAGAAGCTTTTGAGAAAGTTGAGTGGGGTTGTTAACAGAGCAGTTAAACTTTTGCCACTCACATCATTCTTTGTTCATTAAGCTCGGTGTGCACAAATAAAGTCAATAATTTTATCATTGTAAATTGGTTCTTCTGAACATAAATGATACAAGAGTGTAGAATCCCAGCTGTCTGCTACCAGTACTCAGAGATTAAGGAGCGATCTCACGTCAGGTTGCCAGCTATGATTTTCAAAGTCTAAAACAGCAGAGCTTCCAGTTTCTCGAAACACATGACAATATATTGAACATCTTCCAAAAGTGCTCTCAGCAGGGAATAAAATCACAGCAGTGTTAGCAGTCAGGCTCTTTACAGTTAGAAAGATTTCCATGTTCACAGTTCTTAATTCTTTATGGGTTTTGGTACATCCACAGAAAAGACCCTATTAGCTTCCATACACAGAAGAATGAGGGCACAGGGTCCACACTACAAAATCCTCTCATCATAGAGCTTACAGAGAAGGAGGGCAAACACTCCTCTGTTCAAAAAACTAATCCTTACAGAAACATAAAATTTTAATTTTTTTCTTTAATTGAAAAACAATTATTTTTAGTGCAGGAGCAATGGAAACTAAATTTTTAGCACAGGACGTAAAGAAGCTAAATTAAAGTATATTTATTAGTTACACCTCATATAATATGAACTGAGACTCCTATACTTTCAGGCAAAAAAAGTAAAATTTGTAAATTTACATCATAAACTATGTAAGTAACACAAAAGATTAATAAAATTATATTACTGAGTGTAAATAGATAGTGTGAAATTACATTTCTGATATCTGACATGTTTCTATAGTAGATAATTTCTAGGAAAGATAGTAATATCAAACTTTTTAAACTAAAACCTGTTACTTATATGGACAGGAGTATGACCTGAAATGATCTTCTAAGGATCTTGTTATTCAGCATTTATCTCAATTTTAATAAGATATACAATTGTGCATGCATTCATTTTGGTAAACAGGTCAATAAGAATTACTTCTGATATTTATATAAAATAATAATGAAATAAGAATTATTTAAAATATTATTTAAATAAAAATAAAGCACAGTCACTATCCTGCAGATTTTATGGCTCAAGTATAAAACAAGAGACAACAAATTCACAGAAAAGTAAAAAGAAGCAACACAAAACTCATCAATGTGACTGTAAGTGCTATTAACAGACTCAAGCCTACCTGTCAAATCTATTCTGGGTATTGCAAAAAGCAGACCTTAACATAAAGACTTAGAAAAAAGTAGAATATCTGCATTAGGTGCTCCACTTGAGTAAGGTGGAAGAGTGGGAGATAGCACAGCTACTTTTTTGTGAGCTCAAGTGGGTGACGAAGCTGTCATCACAGCTGGAGATAGACTGGAGTCAGCATCTCAGTGCTGAATCTGAGATGTCATGAAAGGTGTCAGTATTAGTCCATTAAAGGCCTCCAAAGAGAAAATGTCTAAGTTTTCCTTGCTGTGCTCTAAAAGAAAGAGAGCTAAGGGAAATGCAGAGCAAGAAAGAATGAAAAAATGATGGACTGAAAAATGATCTTCACATCTTCTTTGCAGTCAGGGTGAATATAATTGGAGCAAAAATGCATTTGTCAAAGACAAAGAAAAGGACAATGCAGTAATAAAGATGTGAGTTGGTGACAGCATGGGTGAAAATGTCTGGTAGACAGAGAGAAAAGCCTATACTTAAAATCATGAATAAGAAAAGATCTGCAAGACAGATTCCTTACCACAACATACTGAATATATTTTTGTAGCTCAGCTGTGTCAACAAAATGATAACTTCTCTAAAGTATAAATTTGGACTAATTTGCTAACTTAATAACAATTGTTATCAGCTTATATTCAGTTCAACAGTTGAATCTAGTCCCTGAAGTCTTGTTTCTGTAAAAATCCTTCAGATACCTTGTACATTACCACAGTAAACTCAGTAGCCATATTTTCTATCAATATTTTAATTCCAAATATGTCCAAAATCATACATGAATATTTTAGCACTTAACAGCATCAGCCATTCACACCTCTCAAGAATTCAGGAGAATTTTGGAATTATGACTGTAGTTAGGAAAATGAATAACAGCAAGTCAAAGTCTGAGACATGCTGATGAGTAGAAAGGTTTTCATTAGTTGCACATTTAATTACTTAAGCTTAGATAGTAAAAGCTAAATAAATTTCATGTTTTGCACTCAAAAGGCATGCTTTATCACATTAAAAATGTATTTTTATTTATATTAAGCTTATTGCTTTTTTTCTTTTTTTTTGTCTGACACTAGTATGGAACCATTAAATTAACATAGAATATTTATATCATCAATAGAAATGTCAGAAACCAAGAATGACCTGTTTGATTCTATAAAATATCACACTGGTTACAAGCGAAAATCTGCCATTAAAATTTCTGCCATTTACTGTCCAGCCATTCTGTTCCCTCCTCCCCCACATATGACATAGTAACTGCTAATCTGAACTATGAGTAACAGAGCTATCCAAACTACCTCTCTGTACCTGGGTTTGTGGGGCACCCTATCTAGATACAGAGGACTCTTTAGATGTGAGAAGAGAGAATAACCAGCTTTAATGAAATGTTTAAAAGCCCTCATTCTTTTCCATAATATTAATTTTTGTACTATACATGGTCATGAAATATTTAAAACATCTCCCTGAAAACATGTCAGTCTAATTTCACTGCTATCAAAAAGTGACTCTGGGGAATTTGAAAAAGTGCTGAATGTAATAATTTTTGCCCTCATTGCATAGCATTGCATCACACAGCTCATTGCATTAAGTAGCAAATTTCAAAATGGGATTAAAGCTTACTAGAAAGATAACTGATTAACTAGGACAAAATGTAAGCAACTGTAAGCTCCTAGGAAAATAAAACCATTAGACATTTCCAACATTTCCCCCTCTTCCTATCCTCCTAAAATTAGATGGTTTTTCTTGGGACACTGCAGTTTGAAATATCTGTTCATTGCTCTCCAGTGTATTTTACAGTAGTCACACAGGAACAATCTATAAGGACATGGAATGGAAAAGTGGTGCGGAATATTCTCTGAAAAGTCAAGAGGTCCCAGTTTTTATAAGGCACAAAACATGGGACAATTTCTACAAATAAAATAAATTGCTTGAGATTTACATATAAAGCATCACCTTTCTCCTCATTTGTCTTTGGTAAAATTTACCTGCAAATTAACCTGCAAATCCCATGTTTCACAGAAGGTCTACACTGATATTTTGTAGTTAATTAAATAAATGGCAGTGAGAGCAATAACTTGTTCAAATGATTCAAGACAACTACCATCATGACTTGATTACCACCTTACAATGAAAAAATGATTTTATTATGTTCTTTGGAACATGAAAAATATGGCAGCGCATCAACACAGTTTTATATGTCTGTGTTCCAAATCTATATATACGCCTGTTAAGGTATATACATGCCCATCTATAATATATACATATGAACATTTGAAAATCTGGAGGCCTGAGCTGACATATTCATTTCTTCCACTCTTCCCTCACTAAAACTTAATTCCCTTCATATCCTTTAAAATTGGTCTTTCATTCAAAACCTGCTCAGTTTTCATTCAAAATCTGGCACATTGCCACACCTGATGTTCTTGGGAAAATATCCTGATTTAAAATTCCTGTGAGGTGTGTAATTCTATTGAAAGAGGTCAACAAGACATGTAAAAGAAGAGCAGGAGTTTTCATAGCTAGCAGCAAAGAACCAAGCCCTCTCACTGACAGCTAGGCAAGACCTCCCTTATTCCTGTCATATGCAAATAAACAAATACAACATACATTATGTGCAAGACAAATGACTGAATGCATGTGATTCTTGATACAGTTTATGGAACAAAAAACTTCTGTACAGAATATATTATAGCTATGACTTCTCAATAATGTGAATTCAATGCAGAGCACTCCAAACAGCATACACTGAACTTCCCAATTTTCCAGTGTAGTTTAAGTGCTTATTACTTTGAAGACTAGGCAATGATCTACAGCTATTATTAACAAAGTGGAAGAATAATGGATATTATTCTTGCCTGCGGGACAGAAGTATCATTTAGAGAATTGATAACACTTTAGTTTAGCCATTTTAAAAGGTCATGTTACACAATAAAGAAGGCCAAGCCTTTTAGTGATAACATATGATGGTGATAAAACCAGCACAGATCTACAGATCCTCAAAATTACCAATTGCATTTCTATGTTGTAAGCAATCTAAAGCAGTATGATAAATGCATTCCAGCATATTCCTGATTTTTGTACTTTATAGTCTAGTTTACATGGCCTATAAAGAAATTAAACCATAAAGAAATACCTTAATTATTAAATGAGTAAACTAATCTGAATGTGTGTAAGGAGAACAAAACCAATCTTCATAGTATATACCCTGGGATTATTTATTTAAAGCACAGTTGTAATAGATTTGGTAGAGAGGGGAAAATTATGCTCTTTGGTGCAGGTAATCAACATGAAAATTTTAATAGGGAGGATTAACAGTGAACAATTGTAATCAAGAGGTATGGATACCAACATCAGAGTTGATTTTGACAAAGTACCATACAATGAGAAAATCTGACAGTGTTAGCAGGTAGCAGAAATTAAAGCTGTTATGTTGTGCCCTTAGGGATTTATTTATTGCAAAGACAGCTCTGAATAAATCCTTTCATAAAGAAAGATAAAACAGATTGAAGTGATACACAGATTTGCACAACAATTTATTTGTACAGGGCCATAGTTCAGTCAGATGGACAGAAAATAAGCTGGTAATAGGCCATTTCCCCAGGGCAGGCAATGGTGTGGGGGGAGGTTTGCAGCACAGGCTATTCACATTCAGCCTTCAAACAAGACTTTAAAGCCTTTTAGGCACTGAATGGGTATCACAGGGTAAAATTCAATATAAATAATTCTATGAAAGTGAACTGTCATCAGTTTACAAAAATAACTGGACTTCTACAGATGTATGCAAATTATTTGCCTATCTACCATATTCAAACCTCATAAGCCCTTTGCTGGAAAAATGTTAGGGTTTGAAACGTAGGGGCCTGAAGTCCTTCTACTTCCTAATGAAACACAGGCTCCTTATTTTAAAAGACTGCTTTCCCAGCTTTTTTGAAAGAACAACCATGACCTTGTTAAAGAATGTTACACAGATGAGAAATTATAAATAAATATTTCAGTGATGCATTTAAGATTAAAAAAAATCCAGTTAGCTTTTCAGAAAATCTCTGCAAAATTCCAAGGTAACAACATCTCCAGAAATTGTCTTCTCAAAGTCTGCCTCATTTAAAACAGCTTTTTTTTTTTTTTCCTGAGTGGACAAAAAAACCCACATCTCCTACTGCATCACTTCAGATCTAACTGTTTTGGAGCAACTCTAACTAACAGTAAGGTATTGTCAGTCTTGCTGCTCCTATTTTGTCTTATATTCATCCCCAAGTAATGTTAGGAAGATAAATCTAAGATATGCCACCCTGTGCTTGAAAAATATCCCCTTCACTTACCTGAAAATCTTTCTCTTCTAGGATTTCTTTCCTCCACCTGACAAGGAAGGCAGCACAGACATACAAGTGGAAGTGAGAAAAACCCTCTGGTTCAGACTAGAAAAAAGAAAAATAGATCATCCTTTCAATACACAAATAATAATACTTCTGATCACCATATGCCCCAAGTGTATTTTTATGACATTTACTTCTAACTACAAATGTCAGGTACATCTGTCTCTCTTTGTATCACAAACACGCTTGCACTTCATCTATGCCAAACCTATTCATTGCTATTATCTGTAATGGGGACAGAGGTGAGGCAGCATCCATTTCTCATATTTAAATTCATTCTTTACTGATGTGTTTTCCATTTCTGGTGTTATCCATTAGCTTATATCTGGTATGAAATACTGTAATGCCCAGCTCAACAGTGTGGCATGAACATATGCTTCATCTCCATTATTAAGAGTCAATTCTGCTACTAGCAGTCGCTTTTGAAGTATAAATTTTGCTATAGGAAATTATTAACCATTGTAAAAATAAATAACTTGGATTATATTGAACTGAATTAGATGTTTTCACTACAGGAAAAAAATCTACTCATAAGATGAGACATTTACAGCTCAGTTTTGTATTCAGATCTGCAGCTTTCTGTTCTGGTTCGAGTCATCCAATTCCATCACTGTATAAAACATCCCCTAGAAATTAGTGTTTTATAAATATACATAAGAGTTTAGAAAATTTTGTGATGATGTCTTTAAAAGACATCACTAAGTTTTTTCATATTACCAAATTAATCTTAGATTTTATTTTCCATACCACTGAGAACTGAAAAAATAATTATGATAGTAAATTATCAACGTTATGACTGTAAACTAATGCTATGTAAAATCTCATTAAAATAAAATTTAAAAATAATAATTAAAAAATTAAACTACATAATCTGGCAAATTGAGATACATTTAAATGGTGATATCTATATAATTTACAAGATCTATTTATAGTGCTTTAAAAATACAGCAAGTTTTTTCACGTTCTCTGCTGGTCATTTCAAAATTGAAGTTTACTCTTTAGAAAAATACAGTGTTCTGCTCAAGTACAGCGAACTGAAACAACTTCTTACATAAAGAATAACATGATGAAATACCTATTTTATTGCTATTTAACCTAGAACAACATGGTATTTAAAATTTGTGCAATAAATAAACTTCCCAGCTATAACAAGTGGACAAGGAAAAATATTCTCCTAGTTTTCCTTCTCCTCTATCCTTGACTGATAAAAGAGCAGAGTGTGGTACACGGTGTAAAACACCTTGTTAACAGCTACAGAAAACCACAGACCATATGGTCCACCAAATCAGTAAGGTTCCAGAAAAGAGGTAACGCCAATTATTTGGAGGGAAGCTTTGAAGTTTAAAAGTGTACCTGGAACTGAAAATAAGAATTAGCTGATTTTGGAAATACTTTTAAGGAATTGTAGAAAAATTATCTGGACAAGTATAAGAACCTCTACGTTGTCTTGTGATTTTTCCATTTAACTTTTTTTTTCACCAATACAAGTTTCTTCGGCTCTTTTAAATGAAACGAAATAGGTTTAAAAATGCAATTCATTAGAGAAAAAATGCATATCCCCTGCAGATTTAAAAATTCATCATGCTTCAGAGATAAGTCTAGGAACAAAGTATTTCCAATGGATAGTTTTAGACAGTTTTAGAAATTGAGTAAAACAGCTAATGCATAATTGCCTTTTCTAACACCTGATACCTATTATACTTTTCCATTTGCAGTTTTTGAAGTTACAAACAGTTTGATCTCTAAATGTACAGAAATGCAGACTACCAGCTAAAAGCTATTTAAAATCAAGTATAAACAATGACCTTGATTTAAATATTTTAGCAAAAAATCTAAAGGCAGATGTACAACCTTCCAGAAGACTTATTCTGAACATATTACAGACGACTCGAAGCACATTATCTAAGAACCATCTGTCATTATCAATAAAAATCATTCAGATTGTTAACATCACAAATATCTCATTGCCCTGCAAATGCTGGATCTCCTCTGTAGCTGAAATGAAAGGCATTCTTTGTACTGCACTCCCCAAACTTCTTGAATTAGATGACCACCACAAGAATGCTAATTTTGTTGTATGACAAGACTGATTATTCTCTTGTCAATGATTAGTCTAAGCTGCCTCCCACCATGGATACTTCAACATTTAGGGAGTGTAATACCTCATGCTATTTTATTTGTTAATAAATACAATACAAGATTATTGTTTAAGTTCTCAGAATAATTAAAGCTATGCAATTTTTTCAGGCTTAGGTACTAACCCACATTTCACACTCAAATAATAGCTCAAACACAAGGACTTCCAAACACTCAGTGATTACACAGGAATAAAGCAACTTTAACCAACTCCATTTCTGCCACATTACAAAGAGCAGATAGCTTAGGTGAAAAGAGATTTAAGTAAGTTTTGCAAAATATCCAACCACTCTATGGCAGAAAAAGAGAAAGAAGCCAGAACAGGAACATCACAGAAAGTGGAGTATGTTGGCTGCTCTTTCAAGTTTTTCATTTTTGATCCGCCAGGAGCTTCAACTTCCTAGGCACAGACTCAATCCACTGTCAAAACAGACTCAAGAGTTCTAGTCTGAGAAGAAACACAGCAAGATCACACCAGTGAGGTCCATCACAGTAACTGGCCTTTTACCAGGAACAACCAACAGCAGATGACTGAGTATAGGAGTGCAAGATATAGCACTACCTCCCCAGTTTACTTCAAGTTTCAAAGGTTTCATGGTCAGAGACGTCATAAGAGAAGCTGTAGAATATGTCCATTAAATCGGTGCTAATGGATTTGTCTTCACTTCCTAAATATTTTTGCAACTGCAATCTTGTTGGTAAACCACCAAGTCCTGGAACAAAGAATTCCAAAGCACAAGTGCATGCTATGTAGCATGTCCGGTTTAAACCCAACACCTGCTAGTTTCATGCACAGTAGTTCAGTCATTGCACTGAAAGAGTATGAATCACTTCCCCTTCACTTTCTTCAATCCATTCATATTTCCTTCTCTCTTGCAGACTAGAATTATTTTCAACTATATTCAACTATTCAACTGTTCATAATGTGCCAGTTCCACCACCTTTGCTTAGCCTTCTTAAGTACTCTTTCCTGTAGTTTTCTGATTTTGAAATAGGTAGGGTCTGACCTGTATACACCATGTAAGTAGCAGAAAGAATATGACTCTCATAGTGGATAATGATACTTTGTTCTCCTTACCTGTCAGTAAATTCTAAACTTGTTGGTATTTTTTTTCTTTTTTCTATCCTTGACTGCTATTGAGCTCATATTTTCCTCTTGTGGTTGACTGTAGGAAGCTACCTTGAAGCCCATAGTTATACCAGTAAAGCTAGGATTGGTCCAAACAGAAAATATCACTTCATATCTGTCCACACCAAATTTAACCTGTCATTTATGCCAGTTGTTAACAGCAACATGAAGTCCTGCAACTGTGCTGTACACCTCTCACCTTTACTACTCTTCGTAACACGGTGTTGTCAGCAAACTTTGCTGTCTCAGTTGCTCCTGTACCCCCTTTTTATCTCTGCAGCAGAAAGACCTTAAGCCTCATGACAAATTGCAGAAGAATTACATGTTATTGCCTTTAATTTTGAAACTCACCTGCTTGTTCTTAACATTTGTTTTCTATCTTTCAGGAAGTTATTATTCATACAAGGGCATTCCCTTGAATTCCACAGCTGTGTTTCTTCTTTAATATTCTTTAGTGAAGAACCTTCTTCACTCTTTTCAGCAATGTCAGTATTCTACATCAACCTGGTACATGTGTTCATTGGCTCTTAAGCTTTGTGAGGTGTGATTTCTCCCTACAAAAATCATGCCAACACTTCCTTAAAATAACATATTTAGTCACGGTAAAAGAATATTACAACCAAGTTTAGAAAACACTGAATTGAAGTCACCTTAATCTTGTCATTCTAAAAGATATTGGAACACTTTGCAGACTGCAACTGTTTTTATTATACACAGCAGCCTACCAGCTCATGTTGGATCATAACCTTTTCCCACTTGTCAGTATTCCAGTCAGGCACATAATGAAATTTCGATTATTCAATGGTGGTAAAATTTGAAGTTTTATTCATTATACATGTTAAAAAGTTTTTTTACACTTATATGCAAAAACAGCTATTAAGCTGAGTTTAAGGTATTAAGCTAAGTTACATTAAGCTATTATTGCTGAGTTTACACATTTTGGATTGTCTTCTATCAATGTTTTTGCTTCACTACAACTATTCCCAAGACAATGATCCGAAGAGCAGTAAGTGACCAAGAGCACTTGTCTATGCTGAATCCAATCTCACCATAAACTCTGCAACGAAGCTGGATCTTTTATGCTTTAAAAAAACAAACATAAAACCTAACTTACAGGTAAGGCCTACAAGTAGCTGTTTGTAATGCAAACATCCATCAATTAATATGAAAATTTATGGGCAGGTTTGATCTTTGCACAAAAAAAAAAAATCTGATCCAAACACATTTCATAGCATTTTAAAATCTTTAAGGGAAACACCATTTCCAGGTCATAACATCAAGCTAGAAATATCTGTCACAATCAAAAAACTATGCAAATATCTCAACTCTTAGAGCTCACTAAATCCCTTATAGAAGAGCTATTTAAAAAAAAAAAGTTTCAAGAACTCTGTTCACATTTCCTATTTCTGCTAGGCATGTTCAAAAAAATTATTTCTCATACAGTGTTCTGTTAGGTTTGGCAAATTTATGCTGAAAACTAGGTGTAGATCAGTTTTCGTAGCAGTGTAGTCACTGGCCTCTCTGATCAAGTCAACAACAACTTGGCAACAATTCCTAAAATATGACTTGTGATATAAACCTCTGCTGTGAAATCTCAGCCACAAAGAACACAGACCACTGCTGGAATTTTTTTGGATCAATACCTTACCCTGTTGGAATGCTCCATATGGCATGCAAAATGCATGTTAAGACTATGAATCAATATCAAATACAAATGGATGCTAGTTATAATTACTATTTACCTGATTTATCCACTCTTCAACCAATAATTTAGTTTAATGAAGCATCTTTCATATAAATTTCCACATGACCTTGTATTTTTGGAGTGGAGTTTAAATTACTGCCCTCTTCACTTGCTAATATGCTCAATTCAAACAGAATAAAAAATAACTAACAAAGTGTGTATTTGACTTTTTTGTCCTAGCTTTTCCAGAATAAACTGTGGTGGAAAACAAAAATCAATGTTTCTCATTTGGTTCTTTTTAAGAATTCACCACAAAGTTTTTAAAGAGTTCAATCATGACTAGGATGTCAAGTGGATTCTCATTCAATGAAACACTTTCACATCCAACACTGCAATGTTGTCGTCTTTTACAGCTATTTTTCTCCTCTTGTGTGGTGGTTTATTATTTTTGCACACAGGAGTGTTGCTAGATCTTAGCAAAGGAAAGGAGCTTCTTATGCAACTCCCTTATAGCCCTTCCTTGCTGAATTGGATATTGACAGAAGAAAGTGGAGCAAAGCAGCTCTCTTGAAAAATGCCTTTGATAAAAACTCAAGAAGATGCTGAACTCTACACAAGGAGAACATTTTGCAATACTTACTTCTAATATTACTTTGAAAAGAACCTAGATAGACACAGAAGCATTATGGATAGTGAGACTATCAGAAATATAATTTCTTTTCTCTAATTTCCCATGTTAATAAGCCTCTTGTCAAGAGTGACCATGAGCTGTTCTTTGTGCTTGCTGGGAAAACTGTTACTTAATGTGCTGCTTTGAATTTCTACAACTTGAAAAGTCAAATAACTTCCATTTCACCTACTAGTTATTACTACATAGAACACAGCAAAAACAGGGACATGGCAACATGAGCATGGATTCTGCCAGTGATATATCAATCGCTGTGATTTTAGATAACAATAATAGTGAGGGATGTATATAAAAGCCCAGTCTAATATACCTATTTGTGGGTCCTCTAGTAGAAACAAAAAACTACTTTGTGCAAGTTATTTGTTTGGTGATGAAAACAGGAGAACCAGCAGCAAGAACTAAAGAAACTCTTCCAGGTTGGTTTAAAGTGCATTAACAAGTACGAGCCACATTACATTATAAGACCACATCAATAGCAACAGATAATTTACACTGTTTAGGTTTTAGAGAGCAGTTGATTACTTATATCTGTATTTTCTTTCATTCACCATAGTTGATGTATTAAAAAACAAACTATTTAGGTTAGAGCCGTTAATATGGCTCCTAATTATCTCACCAAACCATGACACAGTGTAATGACTCAAAGCAGCGGATCTCTGTGTAATTAACACGGAACGTCACTGTGTCCTTTGCTTCCTCTAACAGCATGAAATACAAGCATACAATTAATTCTGTTTCTCATACATATAAAGGTGAAGCATATACTTCCCTACACACCTTAGCCCTGAGTGTTTTCCTTCAGAAAAGGCTTAGGCAAACAGATCCCACAAGCTGTAAGAGGATATGAGAAGACAACAATACCAACAGCCTTTTCAAAAACTCCCACACCCTTGGATAGTCTAAATCTCTAGTTATTTTCCAGAAAATTCACTTTGCATCTTTAATTTGCTGAGATTCCCCCACCTGAACTTAAAATTCCTCTTGAAGGTGTGAAGTTATGGAAGTACCAAGTTGTTACGGAAAATCTGAGGAGCAATAAGATCAGGATAAACCCAGAAGTGACCAACTAGCTGCCTCCCCAGCATAGGTGAAGTTGCAGAATACACCTTCTAAAACCTGCAGGTTATTTCTTTTTTTAAACGCTACAGGGCAGATTTTATTAAAAACCTCCAGACAAAATATTTTCAAAGGCATGCACATCTGAGATGCCAAAATTTAGATCTCATTTTTGCTTCACCATTCAATAATAGAAAGAATATGTATTGCAAAGACTTCTTTTATTTTAAGCTAGGCTTAAAACTGGGCTTCAATTATTTAGACATGACTGTCCAGCTGGAAAGAGATTTGTTTGGAAGTTTCCTTCTAATTAAAACCCCATTCATACTATCTGAAATCACTAATTTAATTTGTACTTAAACACTTAAATTCCGTCTCAAGTCGTGACTTGACACCAATTAGTTGGCCAAAAATGTGATGGAAAAACAGCAAAGTTGTGCCACACTAAAATCAACACTGCTCTTATTCACAGAATTCTGCTTAAAAGTATGATTTAACTTAAAAAGCACAAACTTAATCCAGATCATTAGTAAATATATGCTGCAACTGATTTAATTCTGAAGTACTTTGCTGCAAGGCAAAATATCTTTATATAAATGCTAACCTGCTTTAAGCAAACTACTGATTTGAAATAGGGACAAGCACTATTGATTAAAAAAGAATATGGCAAGTTTTCCATCTGTGAGAACTTCAGCCGACCACATTAACCAAAACCAGACCACACTTCCTCAGTAACCTGCTTTTAAAAGGCAAATGAGCACAAACAAGCAGTATGACTAATATTTACTAAACTAATTCCCTATTTCACCTTTTGAATTTCAAAATTATTTACCTCATGCATCATGTTAATTATTTTTATAGCTCATTCCCAGAGAACCTCAATGCTGGGAAATTAATTAATGGGCACAATAGAAGAACTGTCAGCATTGTTTAAATACAATTTCAGCACTAGCCTCATTTACATGTATCCCTTTATTGTAAACAGTGGTACTGCTGAATTTTTTGTATGAAATTGTTAGTTCATTAAAAAGAGCACAACGATATCCTTTTCTGCAGATATTCATGGGTTATCAAATCTACTGAAATACATGCTCAAGACAATCACCAGAGCTTTTAGTCCACGGATTTCAAAGACACTGAAATAGTTGCATAATAATTGTATCATTGTTTAATTAATTTGATTTAGCTTTATCATATTACTAGCTTTAATAAAATTTATCAAATTAATACTTCAAGTCAGACCTACAGAAAGTAGTAAGTGCTATTCTACCATTTCACAACTGAAAAAAACAGTGTAATACCTCTATGCATAAATATCACATATTTATACTGAGAGACTAAAGCAAAATCTAAGTAACAGTATTAAAAAATAATGTTTGCTTATTCCAACTTCTCATCAAATAACAAGAAAGTGCTTACTGACACACTGCCGACACGTAATTCAAAGAATTCCTCTCATGAAGTATATTTTAGACTACATATGTCACTTCCAGACAGCAAAGTTCTCCTGTGCCCTTCTGGACAAAGTTGGTAGTTCAATTACAATGAGCTCTTAAATAAAATATTACTGGTCATTTGAGCAAAGCTAATTAAATAATTCAGCAAAGATATTGCTGAATTCTTGTTCAGTGAATAAAAACTCTACAATCCCCATATTCCTACTTCTGTAAATCAGGGGACAATTACATCAACATAATATAAAAGTTATGTGAAGATTTTTAATTAGATTGAGCACAACCTTGTGTGCTCTAGGGAAGACCTATTTTCTTCTTAATAATAACAATAAATTTTCAAGCAAACTATTTCAACAACTTTTTCTTTCTTGCAAGGAACACACCATAAGAGCTGAGAATGAACAAGTTTGTCACATGTTCAGTCACGTTTCCTAATAGGTGGTCTTGTTGACTAAGATGCTAAGTGCAAATACCAAAAAGGCATTTAGTAAGAAGAGATACTACCTTCCTTCCCTGTTTTCCATGCTGATCTTTACAAGTTTAGGCATGACAAAGTCATAACAGAGTCAAGAACATCATCCCACTTTCTAGCACAACCATTATCAAGACACTCAGGACACATCACTGGCTGCTTTCCCTTCTCCCATCATTAAACCACATTATATTCTATAAAAGAAGAAACAAACAACAAAATCCTTAATTTCTGATCACCATTATTCCTTTTAGAGGCTAGGAAATAGCTGGGACTGGTATTTTCCTCCATTTGCTTTCATGCAAAAATCTTACTCAAGAAAACACTGTTTCATTGCAGAGCAACACTCTCTGAATCAGTCTCTACTTAGGGATGGCAATTTGCCTGAATGTTCAATCTTGCTTCGTGATGATGATTTCATTACACCAAGCTTTTTGTGACCATATGACTGCTAACAACATTCCTTGGTCTGCACACTTCACATTTCATTCAGCTTCTATTAAAACAAACTAATAATGCCACCGAAACTAAAGCAGGCAGTTGCTGAATGCAGCAACATCTTGTCCGATTAAGGAGAAGAAAAAGCACAATATCTGAGAACATTTCTCAGCTGCGCTTCAGCTACATCCAGCACAGAGGCTCTACAGTTGTGATTGTGCAAAACTGCAGGTTTATAAAAGGACTGATGTCAAAAGCAACTGAAAAGCCAACACCATTACTCATTCCAAGTATCTGAAAATTACTAGTCACTCAATATCACAGATGGAAATGTTAATAATGCACGAATTTTAATTAAATTCATTGAATACTTGATAGCTATCACCAGGAGCTTGATCTTGTTGGGATGAATAAGACTAGCTGCTTCTTTTGTTAATACAAAAGATTCACCAAGCTAATCCAAAACCTACTTTTCAGATCACTTCTATTCCCATCTACCAACTGGTTAGCACACAAAGAATTAATAGTGATGATCAGGTGCAGCTTTGATGAACACTGATCAGAATGAGAGACTATATCCACGAAATATGATTGCCTTTATTAGATTTAGCAAATATATTTCCTGCGAATAACACTAAAGTTCTGAAGATGCTAAATGACTCCATAGACGCCACAACCAGCTCAGAACTTAAATATCTTTTAGGACACTGAATCAAGGTAAGATCTTTGATTGAAATCTTCTTAAGATGCTGACAATCAACTGCAGAACAATCAAGACAAAGTCTGCTTTAATAACAAGTTTTCACACCAGACCACTGATTGAAGACAGCAGCATAAAGCAAAAGACTCGTGTGGGAATAGCAACACCTTTAGAGTTGTTCCAATCTGCTTTATCAAGGTTCTCTGGAGGTTACCTCTGATGCTACTATTCTTATCTCTGAAAAACGAAATTTCTATGTTGACCCTGAAGAGCCCTGAGCAATTACAAGATGATTACAACAGTAACACTTTCGTACTTTTCTCCATCTCAGGGGTATCAGACACTAACCATCAGTGCTTTCCCAGCAGCCACTTTCTTAGAAAAGCTCCGACAAGAATATCCAGTAGTGGTGTAAATGAAGAAAAAAGTGGAAGAAAGCGAGGCAGATTTTTAGATACTACCACCTGCATGCAACTTTGTTAATTCCAGCATTATCAATAATGCATTGAGGGGTTTTCTGGAAATCCTTACTCCATCACAAGTACAGCACAAGGGCTTAAAAAGCCCTTGCTCTACCACAGGTTTTTCCATACTGACAGCCTGAGGTAACCTGCACGGCTTCATGTTTTTCCTGTTTGACATGACATCACCAGACTGTGAAGCTTAAGTTACTCAAATCTCTTACTGCTGTCAATAAACATGACTTGCTGTTCTCTTTCCATCAGCTTTTGTGAGCAACTCTCCGCTAATCCATGCTGACATTTATAGGACTGAGTCTTCAGTGCCAGGAGCCTGAGACACTTCCAACAGATGACAAAACAAACAAGAGTGCCCTAATCACTACCTGTACCCTTAAGCAGCTCAAAATAGAAGGACAGCTTTGATCCAAAGAAAAGCTTTCTTGCTGATTTTTTTGACTGAATGCAGACTCCAAAGCTGAAATTCACAGTTAACACCTAGTGTTAACTTCTGCAAATTCCTTTCTCAAAAACTATTGACCAAATACTTTAAAAGGACAACACTAATCCCACTGAAACAACCTGGACACTGCATTAGATTCCTAAGCATCTCTCCAAATTTTCAGAAGCATCTCTCCAAATTTTTATTTTACTTAGGACTTCAAAAGAATACATAGTGAGGTTATAAATGACTCTTACTGGATTTATTTCCTAGTATTATAAAAGAAAAAAAAATTACATACAATTTTCTTTAAATCTCTCTTATTAAGTTGTAACTGGCAACAAAAAAAAAAAATCATAAAAAATTGTGCTCCCAGGCTTCAAGATGAATTTTATCAATAAAATGAATGTGGAAGAAACAAATATGCTGCACAGTAACAACTCAGGCTCTAGAAAACTACAAGAGAAACCAAACAAAATATTATCAACCCAAGGTGTGAACTAAAATAATATGCTTACTTATTAAAGGATGTGGAATCAAAATTTAATTGTTAACTGTATCTGTCCTTCAGATTTACAATATTTTTCAAATTAATTAAATTGTTTTTTCCCACATTATTTTGTTTATAGCAATGAAGACTAAAGACTCTGAACAGGCTTTAGAATCTGTTATGTTATGACTATTATATATTCCAAAATGCTGGAAAGGAGGATGTAAAGCTGTATGTTCTAGCATAAATTTAAGCTAATGCCGATGTTTTCATATCCCACAAATAATGTAAACTGCAAATACAACTTCATTGGTACATAGCTACAAGGTTTTTGACACAGCTTACTCATCCATGGTTCCTTTGTGTATGTTGTGATTCCTTGATTCCCAAAAACCCTAAATCAGTATCAATACTGCAAAGGATACAGAAAAATTAAATAAAAAATAAACCATACTTAATGCAATTAGATATCTT